>OW121742.1:104928400-104930900 GCA_933228675.1 Stomorhina lunata
ATCAAATTCTATGAAAATGATCAATATTGATCTTATTCTATGAAAATGAACAATATTGATCATATTCTATGAAAATGATCAATATTGATCATATTCTATGAAAATGATCAATATTGATCATATTCTATGAAAATGAACAATATTAATCATATTCTATGAAAATGATCAATATTGATCATATTCTATGAAAATGATCAATATTGATCATTTCCTATGAAAATTATCAATATTGATCATATTCTATGAAAATGATAAATATTGATCATATTCTATGAAAATGATCAATATTGATCATATTCTATGAAAATGATCAATATTGATCACATTCTATGAACATGATCAATATTGATCATATTATATGAAAATGAACAATATTGATCATATTCTATTTTCATAGAATATGATCAATATTGATCATATTCTATGAAAATGATCAATATTGATCATTTCCTATGAAAATTATCAATATTGATCATATTCTATGAAAATGATAAATATTGATCATATTCTATGAAAATGATCAATATTGATCATATTCTATGAAAATGATCAATATTGATCACATTCTATGAACATGATCAATATTGATCATTTTATATGAAAATGAACAATATTGATCATATTCTATGAAAATGATCAATATTGATCATATTCTATGAAAATGATCAATATTGATCATTTCCTATGAAAATTATCAATATTGATCATATTCTATGAAAATGATAAATATTGATCATATTCTATGAAAATGATAAATATTGATCATATTCTATGAAAATGATCAATATTGATCATATTCTATGAAAATGAACAATATTGATCATATTTTATGAAAATGATCAATATTGATCATATTCTATGAAAATGATCAATATTGATCATATTCTATGAAAATGATCAATATTGATCATATTCATAGAATATTCATATTGATCCTATTCGCTGAAAATGATCAATATTGATCCTATTATATGAAAATGATCAATATTGATCCTTTTCTATGAAAATGATCGATATTGATCACATTCTATGAAAATTATCAATATTGATCCTATTCTATGAAAACGAAAAATATTGATCATATTCCATGAAAATGATCAATATTGATCATATTCTATGAAAATTATCAATATTGATCTTATTCTATGAAAATGATCAATATTGATCTTATTCTATGAAAATGATTAATATTGATCATATTCTATGAAAATGATCAATATTGATAATTTTCTATGAAAATTATCGATATTGATCATATTCTATGAAAATGATAAATATTGATCATTTCCTATGAAAATGATAAATATTGATCATATTCTATGAAAATGATCAATATTGATCATATTCTATGAAAATGAACAATATTGATCATATTCTATGAAAATGATCAATATTGATCATATTCTATGAAAATTAACAATATTGATCATATTCTATGAAAATGATCAATATTGATCATATTCTATGAAAATGATCAATATTGATCATATTCTATGAAAATGATCAATATTGATCATATTCTATGAAAATGATCAATATTGATCACATTCTATGAACATGATCAATATTGATCATATTATATGAAAATGAACAATATTGATCATATTCTATGAAAATGATCAATATTGATCATATTCTATGAAAATGATCAATATTGATCATTTCCTATGAAAATTATCAATATTGATCATATTCTATGAAAATGATAAATAATGATCATATTCTATGAAAATTATCAATATTGATCATTTTCTATGAAAATGATCAATATTGATCATATTCTATGAAAATGATAAATATTGATCATATTCTATGAAAATGATCAATATTGATCATATTCTATGAAAATGATCAATATTGATCATATTCTATGAAAATGAACAATATTGATCATATTTTATGAAAATGATCAATATTGATCATATTCTATGAAAATGATCAATATTGATCATATTCTATGAAAATGATCAATATTGATCATATTCATAGAATATTCATATTGATCCTATTCGCTGAAAATGATCAATATTGATCCTATTATATGAAAATGATCAATATTGATCCTTTTCTATGAAAATGATCGATATTGATCACATTCTATGAAAATTATCAATATTGATCCTATTCTATGAAAACGAAAAATATTGATCATATTCCATGAAAATGATCAATATTGATCATATTCTATGAAAATTATCAATATTGATCTTATTCTATGAAAATGATCAATATTGATCTTATTCTATAATATGAAAATGATTAATATTGATCATATTCTATGAAAATGATCAATATTGATCATTTTCTATGAAAATGATCGATATTGATCATTTTCTATGAAAATGATAAATATTGATCATTTCCTATGAAAATGATAAATATTGATCATATTCTATGAAAATGATCAATATTGATCATATTCTATGAAAATGATCAATATTGATCTTATTCTATGAAAATGAACAATATTGATCATATTCTATGAAAATGATCAATATTG
>OW121742.1:104935900-104975900 GCA_933228675.1 Stomorhina lunata
AAAAATATTTTTAACAAAAATTTTTCTATAGAAAAATATTTTTAACAAAAATTTTTCTATAGAAAAATATTTTTACCAAAAATTTTTCTATAGAAAAATATTTTTAACAAAAATTTTTCTATAGAAAAATATTTTTAACAAAAATTTTTCTATAGAAAAATATTTTTAACAAAAATTTTTCTATAGAAAAATATTTTTAACAAAAAATTTTCTATAGAAAAATATTGTTAACAAAAATTTTTCTATAGAAAAATATTTTTAACAAAAATTTTTCTATAGAAAAATATTTTTATCAAAAATTTTTCTATAGAAAAATATTTTTCACAAAAATTTTTCTATAGAAAAATATTTTTAACAAAAATTTTTCTATAGAAAAATATTTTTAACAAAAATTTTTCTATAGAAAAATATTTTTAACAAAAATTTTTCTATAGAAAAATATTTTTAACAAAAATTTTTCTATAGAAAAATTTTATTTTTACAAAAATTTTTCTATAGAAAAATCATTTTAACAAAAATTTTTCTTTAGAAAAATCATTTTAACAAAAATTTTTCTATAGAAAAATTATTTTAACAAAAATTTTTCTATAGAAAAATATTTTTAACAAAAATTTTTCTATAGAAAAATATTTTTAACAAAAACTTTTCTATAGAAAAATATTTTTAACAAAAATTTTTCTATAGAAAAATATTTTTAACAAAAATTTTTCTATTGAAAAATATTTTTAACAAAAATTTTTCTATAGAAAAATATTTTTAACAAAAATTTTTCCATAGAAAAATATTTTTGACAAAAATTTTTCCATAGAAAAATATTTTTAACAAAAATTTTTCTATAGAAAAATATTTTTAACAAAAAATTTTCTATAGAAAAATATTTTTAACAAAAATTTTTCTATAGAAAAATATTTTTAACAAAAATTTTTCTATAGAAAAATATTTTTAACAAAAATTTTTCTATAGAAAAATATTTTTAACAAAAATTTTTCTATAGAAAAATATTTTTAACAAAAATTTTTCTATAGAAAAATATTTTTAACAAAAATTTTTCTATAGAAAAATATTTTTAACAAAAAATTTTCTATAGAAAAATATTTTTAACAAAAATTTTTCTATAGAAAAATATTTTTAACAAAAATTTTTCTATAGAAAAATATTTTTAACAAAAATTTTTCTATAGAAAAATATTTTTAACAAAAATTTTTCTATAGAAAAATATTTTTAACAAAAATTTTTCTATAGAAAAATATTTTTAACAAAACTTTTTCTATAGAAAAATATTTTTAACAAAAATTTTTCTATAGAAAAATATTTTTAACAATAATTTTCTATAGAAAAATATTTTTAACAAAAATTTTTCTATAGAAAAATTTTATTTTTACAAAAATTTTTCTATAGAAAAATATTTTTAACAAAAATTTTTCTATAGAAAAATATTTTTAACAAAAATTTTTCTATAGAAAAATATTTTTAACAAAAATTTTTCTATAGAATAATATTTTTAACAAAAATTTTTCTATAGAAAAATATTTTTAACAAAAATTTTTCTATAGAAAAATATTTTTAACAAAAATTTTTCTATAGAAAAATATTTTTAACAAAAATTTTTCTATAAAAAAATATTTTTAACAAAAATTTTTCTATAGAAAAATATTTTTAACAAAAATTTTTCTATAGAAAAATATTTTTAACAAAAATTTTTCTATAGAAAAATATTTTTAACAAAAATTTTTCTATAGAAAAATATTTTAAACAAAAATTTTTCTATAGAAAAATTTTTTTATCGAAAATTTTTCTATAGAAAAATATTTTTAACAAAAATTTTTCTATCGAAAAATATTTTTAACAAAAATTTTTCTATAGAAAATATTTTTAACAAAAATTTTTTTATAGAAAAATATTTTTAACAAAAATTTTTCTATAGAAAAATATTTTTAACAAAAATTTTTCTATAGAAAAATATTTTTAACAAAAATTTTTCTATAGGAAAATATTTTTAACAAAAATTTTTCTATAGAAAAATATTTTTAACAAAAATTTTTCTATAAAAAATATTTTTAACAAAAATTTTTCTATAGAAAAATATTTTTAAGAAAAATTTTTCTATAGAAAAATATTTTTAAGAAAAATTTTTCTATAGAAAAATATTTTTAACAAAACTTTTTCTATAGAAAAATATTTTTAACAAAAATTTTTCTATAGAAAAATATTTTTAACAAAAATTTTCTATAGAAAAATATTTTTAACAAAAATTTTTCTATAGAAAAATTTTATTTTTACAAAAATTTTTCTATAGAAAAATATTTTTAACAAAAATTTTTGTATAGAAAAATATTTTTAACAAAAATGTTTCTATAGAAAAATATTTTTAACAAAAATTTTTCTATAGAAAAATATTTATAACAAAAATATTTCTATAGAAAATTTTTTTTGTCAAAAATTTTTCTATAGAAAAATTTTTTTATCGAAAATTTTTCTATAGAAAAATTTTTTTATCGAAAATTTTTCTATAGAAAAATTTTTTATCGAAAATTTTTCTATAGAAAAATTTTTTTATCGAAAATTTTTCTATAGAAAAATTTTTTTATCGAAAATTTTTCTATAGAAAAATTTTTTTATCGAAAATTTTTCTATAGAAAAATTTTTTTATCGAAAATTTTTCTATAGAAAAATTTTTTTTATCGAAAATTTTTCTATAGAAAAATTTTTTTATCGAAAATTTTCGATAAAAAAATTTTTCTATAGAAAAATTTTTTTATCGAAAATTTTTCTATAGAAAAATTTTTTTATCGAAAATTTTTCTATAGAAAAATTTTTCATCGAAAATTTTTCTATAGAAAAATAGAATTTTATAGATTCTATAGAATTTTTTTTTTTAATTTTTCTGAAGAAACATTTTTTTTTATCGGAAATTTGATAACTTGACTGTGGTCGAGGGCGCTAAGTGCTGATGACGTCCTGTGGCGGGACAGAAATTGCAATCCACTAGCCGCGTTCAAAAATATTTTTTTCAGTTTTTCTCCATAATTTACTTTCTAATTTTCAAAATTACTAATTTGAAAATTAAATGAAATATAATTTTTCGGAAATTTTTCTATAGAAAATTTTTTTTTTCTATAGAATTTTTTTTTTTTCTATTGAAAAATATTTTTTTTGTAAATTTTTCTATAGAAAAATTTTTTTATCGAAAATTTTTCTATAGAAAAATTTTTTATCGAAAACTTTTTGATAGAAAAATGTTTAAACGATTGTTTTAACCCACATTTTATTTAAGTGTTAAATAAAATAATACGTTAATTTCTATAAAAAAAAAACTCACACATTTAACAACATTATAACATTCCCACACATTTACATGTAAGGAAAGCCCCAAAATACTATTGTTTCCGGTTATTATAAATGTTTTTCTATTTTCTTATTTTCTTTCTTTTTTTGTGAACGTTTGTTAAAAAACCATAAAAACATTTGCCACATTTGTTGTCGAATGAATGAACTTACAGAGAGTGACTCTTTCCTAGCAGCCCTTTAAAGTGAACTTTAAAGGAAACTTTGTCTCTGTGGGGAAAAAGATATGATGATTTTGATTTTTATTATTGAAAATTCACATTAAAATCAAACACCAGCGCAAAGGGACATTATTATTTGATTTCATATCTTCCACTTGGTTTAACGGTATAACAGGAAACAGTTATATTCATATGCGTTTCCGCTTACATACATACATTAAAGGGAATACGAATGATACGAATACAATGAGGAAATGTAAAAATTTTGTATTGAAATCCCAGTTGTGGATTAGGTGATGCGGATATAGTGAGGCTATGAAAGCTTATGACAAAATCTAAGGGACTTATGAGGTAAAAATTAAATGATTTTGATGTGGGTGGCATGAAAGTTGAATGAACTTTTAAATTTATTCATAAAGAAAAACAAAGGAAGTAATTTATAAAATCAAAATTTTTCAATTATTTTTATATAAAATGTATCAATATATGTACTTATTGGCAATGACAAACATTTATTGTCAGAGGCGGGATATGAGATCCAATATCCCTTTCAGTTCATATTAACCCATAGAATATAAATAAGAAAACCTTCTAGGGATGCGATATCAAATATGACTAAATGGAGAGTATAACTCTGCTAATTTCTTAATACAAATTTTAGTTGAACAATACAATTTTATCTCCCACATGATGAAAATGATCCAAATAATCCCATAACAATGGATTAACTTAATAATCGAATGTGAAACTTTATAAGGTAGCATGACATGACGAAACTCCAGACAAAGAACATTGAAATATACTTGAGGTTCAGACAAAGAATTGCTCAAAAGTTATATTAAAGGCTATAATGCACCGTTACAAATATTTAAAAACTCTTCTGCTTGTATCTACCTGTAACTTTTATTTCTTTTATGAACCCCCTTTTTTGTGGTGCCTCCCTATTCATGTCCTTAAAAACGCGCCTAAGGATATGCACCAAAAATTGTCTGTTGTAAATAAAGAAATTCCAAAGTTAGATATGATTTATCATTTAATGGCTTGTTACTAGTAAATAGTTCAGTTTCGTTTAAATATAATCAAATTTACTTAGTTTTTTCATGTTAGAAAATGGTACATTTTTCTCAGCTCGGTTTCAAAAATCATTTTTTAATTTTTTGAAAATTTTGTTCAACAAATATTACAAATTTAGAACTTGCTCTCCAGTGTCTTTGAACAGATAAATTGGAGAATAAAAGCCAAAAAATTTAGGTCGATATCTTGAACCGTTTCGCCGTACCTGCGATTTTAAATTGAAGAATTTCGCGAAAATGAAAATTTTTGGGCCAAATTCGAGTAAATGCTCGGTAAATTTTACTTGTGTTCAATTTTAGCAAAAAAGATAACTAATATTATTGCTTCGTTTATGGAAAACCTATGCTTAAGGGTTTTTTTTTAAATATTGGATGTGACCCTTAACCCTTTCTTCACCGCGTTCAAATGTCAAAATTTGGATTTTCTGAAAATTTTCAAAGCGAGATTACGGAATATTAAGTAATAATTAGCGAATTAAAAAAAGCATGAAAATAATTGTTTTTGGCAAGATTAAGTGTTTTTTATTAAAAAAAAAGTAAATACGAACATTGATTCGTTAGTTTTGCATTTATAATCTACAAATCATAATCTTTTTGTAGAGAATATAGAGTAGCATTTTTCGAATACAAACCCATCAAATCAATGATCATATTTTTTTGTAATAAAAAAAACTTAATCTTGCCAAAAACAATTATTTTCGTGCTTTTTTTTTAATTCGCTAATTATTTCTTAATATTCCCCTATCTCGTTATGAAAACTTTCAGAAAATCCAAATTTTGACATTTGACCGCGGTGAAGCA
Organism: Stomorhina lunata; assembly: GCA_933228675.1. Lineage (NCBI taxonomy): Eukaryota > Metazoa > Arthropoda > Insecta > Diptera > Rhiniidae > Stomorhina > Stomorhina lunata. The sequence continues at coordinate 104,941,281 of OW121742.1, forward strand.
AGGGTTAATCCATAGAAAAACATTTGAAATCAAAGAAAAAAAATTTTGTTGTCAAACTAATATATATTCCTTTTAATGGTGGGTGTAAAAAAGAGCAAAAACTATCTTAGCCGGGAATATATATTTGAATCTGAATCACATTTTAGAAATGGGCTTGAGATAAGATTATACATGATATCCAAATTACAGATTTCGTTTTAAAATATCCTTGAATTGTTTTGTTGAACTTAAATATAAAATGGATTAGAGTAGATTAAAACGTAATCAGGATGTGTTGATTGGCAAACCTCCTTTTTTTTGGTTAAAATCGATTCAAGACCCAACAGGTATTTTATATTCTTAATACGTACTTTTCTTTTATTAGTTTAAACAAATAAACCAAATAAATGACATATTCTTCAAAGATATGTTAAATTGATTCAAAACTAAACCTTATTCTTCAGGTTGTCAATTTGAACAAGGATATCTCAGAGCTTATTACTTTAACAAACAAAAGGATTTGCATTTAATTTAAAATTGTAAAAGACTTAAGTCTCAATTTATTTAGTCCTACATTTTGAAGTGCTGGCCTTTAACAAAAAAACAATTTGTCTGGCAAAATTCTTAAAGTCTCTATCTGATGCTTTTAAAGCAAATATTTAATTTAAAATTTTGTTTTGTATATCCTCTTCAAATATGCCTTTAGTCTGTGTATTTATTTACATTGTATTAGTACTAGTATTGACTAGTATTAATGTTTGCATATGTGTGAGGGTGGGAGTTCATTGTTAATATTTAAGGATAAGTATGTGCGTTCGTGTTTGTACTTAGGGCTGTTCCACATTGTTATTGTGGCTTTATGTTATTGCTGTTGTTGTTTTTGTGTGTGTGCGTAAGGATTGTGTGTCAAATAAGGATTTGACCCATATGTCCATATTTGATAAAGTATGTGTAAACGTATATATATATTCATATGTTTGTATTTAAAAACTGACTGTATAAAACAAAGCCCAAACATATGGTTTTATATATCTGTAAAAGTCCAGAAGTTCTACATTGAAGGTTCTTGGAGTCTTGGGAAAAGGGAAGCTAAATTGTCATTAGGAGGCATCGAAGGGTTAATTGAGGTAGTTTTTTCAATTTATCAAAAGCGCATTTCGACGCTATTCGTCAATAATTTCACCTGTTTTCAAGACGCCTTAATTTTGAACTGCCGGGTATATTTGGTAATATTAAAGTTTGTGTGCGCTCCATGTAATGTTTTGTTTTTATTGTTATTTTGTGATTTTTTGCTCTAGGTCTCAATATTGTTTTAAGCTGTAGAGGCAAACAACAACTGCTAGTACTGACTGACCAATATTGTTATAGCCTTTTAGCTTTTGTTAATGTTTGCTGTTGATTCGGTTTATTTTTAATGTTTTCTGGCTATTAAGCCATATTAAATGGCTTTTTATCTGAATACACTTAAACTGTAAAATAGAAAACTCATGCATAAAAATGTATAGGACAGGCTGTGCATTAGGGTCAATGGGAATCTTCATATCCAAAAAAAGACTTCATATCGGTAAAGACATCCTATCGTCCACTTTCTAAAGAAAAGTCTGCCTATTGTGAACCTTTCTTACGAAAAGACTTCCTATCGTCAACTTATCTATAGAAAAGACTTCCAATCGTCAACTTTTCTATAGAAAAGACTTCCAATCGTCAACTTTTCTATAGAAAAGACTTCCAATCGTCAACTTTTCTATAGAAAAGACTTCCAATCGTCAACTTTTCTATAGAAAAGACTTCCAATCGTCAATTTTTCTATAGAAAAACTTCCAATCGTCAACTTTTCTATAGAAAAACTTCCAATCGTCAACTTTTCTATAGAAAAGACTTCCAATCGTCAACTTTTCTATAGAAAAGACTTCCAATCGTCAACTTTTCTATAGAAAAGACTTCCAATCGTCAACTTTTCTATAGCAAAGACTTCCTGTCGTCAGCTTTTCTATAGAAAAGGCTTCCTGTCGTCAACTTTTCTATAGAAAAGTCCTCCTATCGTCAACTTTTCTATAGAAAAGTCTTCCTATCGTCAACTTTTCTATAGAAAAGACTTCCTGTCGTCAACTTTTCTATAGCAAAGACTTTCTGTAGTCAACTTTTCTATAGAAAAGACTTCCAATCGTCAACTTTTCTATAGAAAAGACTTCCAATCGTCAACTTTTCTATAGAAAAGACTTCCAATCGTCTTCTATAGAAAAGTCTTCTATAGAAAAGTCTTCCTATCGTCAACTTTTCTATAGAAAAGTCTTCCTATCGTCAACTTTTCTATAGAAAAGTCTTCCTATCGTCAACTTTTCTATAGAAAAGTCTTCCTATCGTCAACTTTTCTATAGAAAAGTCTTCCTATCGTCAACTTTTCTATAGAAAAGTCTTCCTATCGTCAACTTTTCTATAGAAAAGTCTTCCTATCGTCAACTTTTCTATAGAAAAGTCTTCCTATCGTCAACTTTTCTATAGACAAGTCTTCCTATCGTCAACTTGTCTATAGAAAAGTCTTCCTATCGTCAACTTGTCTATAGAAAAGTCTTCCTATCGTCAACTTTTCTATAGAAAAGTCTTCCTATCGTCAACTTTTCTATAGAAAAGTCTTCCTATCGTCAACTTTTCTATAGAAAAGTCTTCCTATCGTCAACTTTTCTATAGAAAAGTCTTCCTATCGTCAACTTTTCTATAGAAAAGTCTTCCTATCGTCAACTTTTCTATAGAAAAGTCTTCCTATCGTCAACTTTTCTATAGAAAAGTCTTCCTATCGTCAACTTTTCTATAGAAAAGTCTTCCTATCGTCAACTTTTCTATAGAAAAGTCTTCCTATCGTCAACTTTTCTATAGAAAAGTCTTCCTATCGTCAACTTTTCTATAGAAAAGTCTTCCTATCGTCAACTTTTCTATAGAAAAGTCTTCCTATCGTCAACTTTTCTATAGAAAAGTCTTCCTATCGTCAACTTTTCTATAGAAAAGTCTTCCTATCGTCAACTTTTCTATAGAAAAGTCTTCCTATCGTCAACTTTTCTATAGAAAAGTCTTCCTATCGTCAACTTTTCTACAGTCTTCCTATCGTCAACTTTTCTATAGAAAAGTCTTCCTATCGTCAACTTTTCTATAGAAAAGTCTTCCTATCGTCAACTTTTCTATAGAAAAGTCTTCCTATCGTCAACTTTTCTATAGAAAAGTCTTCCTATCGTCAACTTTTCTATAGAAAAGTCTTCCTATCGTCAACTTTTCTATAGAAAAGTCTTCCTATCGACAACTTTTCTATAGAAAAATCTTCCTATTGTCAACTTTTCTATAGAAAAGTCTTCCTATCGTCAACTTTTCTATAGAAAAGTCTTCCTATCGTCAACTTTTCTATAGAAAAGTCTTCCTATCGTCAACTTTTCTATAGAAAAGTCTTCCTATCGTCAACTTTTCTATAGAAAAGTCTTCCTATCGTCAACTTTTCTATAGAAAAGTCTTCCTATCGTCAACTTTTCTATAGAAAAGTCTTCCTATCGTCAACTTTTCTATAGAAAAGTCTTCGTATCGTCAACTTTTCTATAGAAAAGTCTTCCTTTCGTCAACTTTTCTATAGAAAAGTCTTCCTATCGTCAACTTTTCTATAGAAAAGTCTTCCTATCGTCAACTTTTCTATAGAAAAGTCTTCCAATCGTCAACTTTTCTATAGAAAAGACTTCCAATCGTCAACTTTTCTATAGAAAAGTCTTCCAATCGTCAACTTTTCTATAGCAAAAACTTCCAATCGTCAACTTTTCTATAGCAAAGTCTTCCAATCGTCAACTTTTCTATAGAAAAGACTTCCAATCGTCAACTTTTCTATAGCAAAGACTTCTAATATTCAACTTTTCTATAGCAAAGACTTCCTGTCGTCAACTTTTCTATAGAAAAGTCTTCCAATCGTCAACTTTTCTATAGAAAAGACTTCCAATCGTCAACTTTTCTATAGCAGAGACTTCTAATATTCAACTTTTCTATAGCAAAGACTTCCTGTCGTCAACTTTTCTATAGAAAAGTCTTCCTATCTTCAACTTTTCTATAGAAAAGTCTTCCTATCGTCAACTTTTCTATAGAAAAGTCTTCCTATCGTCAACTTTTCCATAAAAAAGTCTTCCTATCGTCAACTTTTCTATAGAAAAGTCTTCCTATCGTCAACTTTTCTATAGAAAAGTCTTCCTATCGTCAACTTTTCTATAGAAAAGTCTTCCTATCGTCAACTTTTCTACAGAAAAGTCTTCCTATCGTCAACTTTTCTACAGAAAAGTCTTCCTATCGTCAACTTTTCTATAAGTTCTTAAAAACAACCCTCCCTAATGTACAAAAGTTTTATGCCTTAAAACCCAGTAGTTAATATTTAATTGTAATGGTCTCTAGGTCTATATGTTATTAAGTTTATATTAAATCGGGTCAAAACTGTTAAATAATTTCACTTATTGAAGGTTATTTTTTGCGTTACGCCTGATTGCGGGGTAGATAAATGTTTTATTTGTTAAATAAATTAAATATCTGCTAAGAAAAAAATCACATACCCATGACATTTATTTAAGTTAATAAATCTTAAAAGGTCAGAATTTATTGGTACATTAAATGTCACTGTTTGTGATAAATGGTATTGCAAAAAGGAGTTTAGCAGTCCAGTGTCAAAGTTACTATAAGCGTTGATTTAGTATTTAGCTCTTTAGTGTTTATTTCGACTTAGATATCCTGATTTAAGGAACAGAGGGAGAGGTGTAATGAAGTTTTGTTTCTAGCTGAGGTACGCTAAGTCTGCCCAGACAAAGACTTTATAATAATAAGATGTTGCACTTCCATACATAGATTTGACATATTGTCCATTTGAAAAGTCCCATTAAAAGCGATTTTATCGGTTTTACTCTAATTCGAAAACAACTAATGAAGTGGATTGTCCAATGAGAGAAAGCTAAGGCACACACACTTCTCTGGAAAAAAATATTTAAGCTAACGATGAATGATGAATAACGATGAATAACTTTTATTTCTGCTCGAAAAAATATAAGTCAAAAAATAACTTTTATTTCCGCTCGAAAAAAATTAAAATCAAAAAATAACTTTTATTCTTGCTTGAAAAAACAAAAGTCAAAAATAACTGTTTTTTTTTATCGAAAAAATAAAAGTCGAAAAATAACTTTTATTTCTGCTCGAAAAAATAAAAGTCAAAAAATAACTTTTATTTTCTGATTTTTACGATAAAAGTTATAACAGTTACGGTCCCTGGAATTTTGTGTCAATATTGTACAAAATGTATGTAATGTGTCACTGAAGTTATGGGGAAGTAATGTTAAAGATTTCAAAAAAACCTTTCCAACTATAGAGAAACGTGTGGCAAAAATTTCAATTCCGGAAAGTCAGTCTTATGGGTGATACTCGAAATAGTGGACACTTAGCAAGACTTTAAGAGGAAATACCTTAACAATTAATATACTCTTTCAGAGTCAAACTTTCAAAAGTGCTGTTTCCCAACGAGATGGTTCTTCAGATCATTCTCCATCCTATGTGGATATCGGGCAATAAGAACTTTCGAGAAAACTAGTTTTCACTTGAGTTAAAAATACTGAATTTATTATTATTCTTCTGTTCATAGTTTTAGTAGCAGATAGAAAAAGTTCTCATAGTCGGATTTCACAACCGACCTATGATTTGCCATCACAACTGTCGGTATTTGAAGGTGTATTTTTCTATTGCCTTGTCCCCTAGTGGAGCATAGGGCATCCCTTTATGTCGGACTCTATTGCGAGATGTAATGCAAACTTTAGTCCATGAATAGCTTATTGCTTGCAACTTCGCATCGATTGATCTTCTCCACGTTCCAGCAGGAGCACCAATACAACGGCCTCTTCCTTATGGATTCCAGCGAAGCGCTTGTATATCAATGTTGGTATCTGGCCTTGTTTTTTAAACTGCGATATAATTGGTAATTTGTATTTGGCCTTCGAAGTGTGTGGCCTGTCCATTGCCATTTCCGTTGAAATTCTTCTATAGAAGCAGGGATTTGGTCTGTCCCATTAAGTAGATATTCATTTCTTATGCGATTCGACCACCATATATCTGGTGGTTAAATTTGATTTTGAATAAAACACAAACTATTTAGGAAATTATTGTAATTTTATTTTATTATGATATTTATATTGGTATTACTCAATTATGTATGGAACAAAATATCGGGCGCACACCTCCATCCGATGGTCCAAATTTTCGATGACCCTGAGTCATAATGGAGGTTCTATGCCGTTAATGTGCCGAATTATCTCATCCTTTAGCTCTTAAATTGTTGCTGGCTTATCGACGTACACCTTTTCTTTCAACGACGAGCGTGAGAGGCGCAATTGTTGGGCACGACGACGAGTTGAGGTGGACGGCTCTTCAGCCACACTATCGCGAACAGCAGCAATATTTTCTGCAGTACGAGCTGTACGAGCATGCACTGGTGTTCTCACATCTTCTACATACCCGGTTTGCTGGAATTTTTCCACGATTTTGCGATTGTACGCACATTTGAACGATCAAATTGACCAAAATATCACGAAGTGCACGATATGCATTTTGATTTGAACGCCCATTTTCATAATAAGTCTGGATAACTTTAACATGTTGTTGGATTGTGTATTTCTCCAACTGCGTAAGTCTGAAATAGAGAAATGTCAAATAAAATTCGGAAAGAAACTTGGCGTTTAGGTGTGGTTCACATTCAACATCGGTCCTTACAATTTAACCACCCTTTATTAGGAATTTGTTGTAACCATTTGTTTTCAAAGGTTTGCAGGCGCTTATCGAAGGCATTTGTGCGTTTCCAAATTTCGCAGCCGTAATGCAGGATGAACTTGATATTCGAGTTGTCCGTTCGTAACTTGGTTGTTGTTCATATCTGTCGAGATTTCCAAATAGCTCGGTGAATGCCGATGCAGATTTTGCCTTATTAATATGCTCTTCAATATCCTCTCCAGCGCCACCTTTTGTAGATACCAAACTTTCAAATAATTAAAGGTACCTACGCATCCAATAACCTCGTTATCCACAGTGTTGTGTGTTGAAGGGTTCGCGCCTTAGCCTCCAGGTAAATCTTTGTCTTAGAGATATTAATTTTCATCCCAGCTGCCCGAGATTCAACATAGCGTTAGCATTTTCTTAAAGGTGACCTGAGCTTTGGCTTAGAAGACATACGTCATCGGCATATTCCAAGTCCTTAAGTTGTTTAAAGGGTGTCCATAAAATACCGCGTCTACCATTTAGAGCTGTGCGTATTATATTGTCCGTACTCCAGTAGTAATTTCAAACGGATTTGACGATTTACCATTGTGTAGGACTCGACATTTAAAATTCAAATATATTGCCCGAATTTCTTAAATTCTAAATAAAAAGCTTTTGTTGACACTGTCGATGGCCTTCATAAAGTCGATAAACACTAAGTAAATGAGGGTGCGGAATTCATTACATTGCTCTAATACTGCCATGGGCGAGAAATTTATTTGCTATAACTAGTTATAGGCAAAAAATTCAATCAATCGCTTGAAACACAAATGATGAAGCGAGAACACAATACGGAGTTTTGTAAATTTTCTTTGCTGCTACCCCAGCTAGCATATTTGCGAAACTTGAATCAAATATGAGTCTTTTTGAGTCCACTGCATGATTAAAATGATTATTTATGACATCACTTATGAGTCAAAAATGATATTTTTGTGTGAGAAAATGGTACCCTTCATGCGACTCTTCAAAGAGAGTCTTTAGTGACTCGTTTTGCTGATTAGAATATGACTGCACACATTTTGCTAGATTTGTTAAAAAAAAGAATAAAGCCTTTTTTTTCATTACTCAACACAGTCTATTTTTAGAACATGTCACATCTATTTTTAAAACAGTAAAGTTGCGTTAACAATTAGAGAAATTGATGTTGCCGAGACCGAGGATCGAACCTAGGCTGCTATATGTTATGCTTAGAATTCGATGTGCCAACCAACTAAGCCACATTACCCATAATGAGATACGAGTCTTTTTGTGGCATTTTATTATCACCTAAAAATAGTTAAGTTAATCACATTTTACAAGATTTTTTGTGCTATCTTTAACTAGTCGCTTACTAAGCGTCTATGAGTCTTTTTGTACACTTTTTTGATCACCAAACTGATTGTACACATTCTGCTTTCATATAGTTGCTTTCAAGGTGTTTTCTGAGTCGTTTTGTGGTCTTTTTTGATCACTAAACTTATTAAATTAACATAAAAAACAGTCGTATTTGGATCGTTTGCACGATAATATTTTGAGTGCATACATTCTGCAAGAATTGTTTGTGCTTTTGAAAAATAGTCGTTTTCTAATCGTTTTGAGGAGTCTTTTTGGAATCTTTTTTAGATCACCAAGCTGATTAATCAGTTTTTTATCATCTATACGAATTCCAAAAGACTAATTTTGCTTATATTATCACCAAATTACTAGCTGCGACTAATACAATTCATTTCACATGTGTTAGTACTATACTTACTTGATTAGATCCGCACTGATTTTCGCTGCGTCGGATATTCAGTTCAAAATGACTCGACTTAGTATTTTGCTCGAAATTGGAAAAAGGTGTATTGGCTATAGTTATATAGTATAACAAAAATAAATGTTGTCTTCGAGGAATCTGTGGCAAGGGCTAACTCTATACTTCCCCGATAGATCAAATAGCTATTTTAATAAATAGTGTCGTATTGCGGAGATTGATATTGGCTTCTGTACGGATAGTCTTGCCGCCATTCATTCTTTATCATCGGTCTACACGACATTCGTTCTTATCCGTGAATGCCGGGCATCTCTAAATGAGATGGCGAGACATTCCAACATTGAACTTTTCTGGCTACTCAGTCACAGCGGACAATCTAGCAAAAGGTGGCGCTCTCCTTGGTCAGGAGAATATTGACCAATTCATAGGTATACCGCTATTAACATGCAAACTGCTCATCAAGCAGTTTCATTTAACGTCCGCACAGACCAACTGGTCCACAGAAACGACATGTTCGATCTCTATACTTACATGGCCAACTTACGACAGTAAGCGTTCTGCAGTCTTGGGCAGCTTTCCACGCCATAGACAACGCACACTTATCTCAGTACTCACAGGATACTGTTTAATAGGTTCACATGCTAGAAGACTTAATCTTCAAAGCAATGACTACTGCAGAAGTTGTCACAACGCTGAGGAGGAAGAAACCATCACTCATCTCCTCTGTCACTGCCCAGCCCTTGCTGATATTAGGACCCTCCATCTGGGATTCCCATTTTTGCACGATCTAACAGAGATCTCGAACATCAACATTCGTAAAATAGGCTTTTTTATTGGTGAATCCTGATGGTTCTAACTGAGCCTCTTTTATACGTTAGATTAGAAATTTCACTTTTCTCTCTCCACTGCAGGAATTACAAAGAGACCTTGTTACATTACATCTTGGACCCAAGTGACGCGGACGCGGTCTGCCTCCTGCCTTATCTTACCAACGTAGATTCTACTGCAGGATTTTACAATGCTCTATTCACATCCTAAGACGAAACCAAAAGCCACAACTCTTAACTATCGTAGATGGGACAACACCTCCACAAAAGGGATTTAGAGATACACACTGAGATTGGATAGTGCTTTGATTATGACCCTTTTGTAAGTATAGAAGTTTTCAGGAATATTAGTCTTATTAATTTTTGGCTTGTGTAGTATACTTTAAGGTTCACTCTACTTTATAACTTCATCTTCCATTAAACGTATTCCCATCTTAGCTAAAATTTTCAATTATTTATTCATTAGATATTTTTTTTTTATTTTTGGATACTTAACACATTAATAACTCTTTGTTTTTTAGATTTCTTTACGCTCGATAAGTGTTTGTTTGTTCATGCGGAGCCAATGTAAGAAAAAGTAATTAAAAACCTATTTTGTCACTATTCAAAATCCCACCACAAGAAAAAAAAAAAACAACACACAAGCAAGAAGAGCTCTAAACCTTAAAAGAAAGAAGAAAAAATTTAATTACCTTTTAACTCATGAGACACGCAAAATAAACATTAAATTAATGTTTTACCCTTGTAAAAATGAGTCTCCCGGGACTTGGTGCTATTTTCCTTGTCATGATAGGAACAATTGATGTTCTCTAACATTTCTTGAAAGAATAATAACATTAGAAGAAGCATAAGAGAAACAAGCAACTAAGCAAATAACAAAGAGAAGAGGAAAATAAGGATAAATTTAATACCTAAAACTAAAACCAAATCCCAAACGTCAACTTTCTATGGTTTTAAAACAAAAGATATTGGATCCACATAATGTTGTTGGTTAAAGGCGGCGGCTGGCTGTTGAAGATAGAAGAAAATTTAGTTTATTTTACCTTTAGATATTCTTAAGCTGATACAGCTTAAGCTTAAATATATCAAGATGTTTTTGTTTCTTTGTTCTCCACTGCATATTTATGGGTAATGAAAACCCATATCGTAAGATAAACTTATTAAACAATAGTGGCTTTCCGTCCCGTTGCTATAACGAAGACAAGCAGGCGAGTAAATAACTAACTGAAAAGTTAGAGTGACTTTAACATCTTTAAAGTTGCGTGTTAATATTTGCCATAACGGATGTGTCTAATCCTGTCAAAGTGTCTCGCAGTCTGTGAATATTTACAATCAGCCATAAAAATAGATAAACTACTACGACGAGTACAATGTAAATGCAATGGAATACTTTAACTTTAACAAATAAGCAAATGTAACAGATAAGGACTGGAATGTATAGGAGGTATCGCAAAAAGGCCTTAATAAATATTTATATTAAACAGTTTAGGGTTAGGTCGCTGTAAAAGTTTGGAAACACTATGACACATTTTAAGGGTGATGATCTGGGGTCAAAAAAATTCCTATGCCAAATGAAAGCACTAGACTCGTTTATTGTTACCCTAAAGGCGCTTGGCGCTGGTAGATGGAACTTTGGAGTTATCGCCTTTTCAAAGTTGCAATTTTCTGTGTAGGAGTCAAATCAACAATTTTCGAAAACGAACTAAACTGAAGTGAACGAACACACCATCTCCGATTTCAATGAAATTTTGTATATACACCCAGCAAAACTTTGGTAATGGCAAGTACTCTGATAACTGGTTACCTTGTAACGACTACAACATGCCATCCGAATAAATAATAAGTTATTACAGAAGTACTTATTTGCAATTAAGATGGTAATTTAAACTGAATGGCTCCGGTTCAAATCCCACCAAGGGCAACAATTTTTTTTAGTTTTTTTTTTTTATTAAAAGAGTCTTTTTAAATGATTTTTGAATTTTAAGAACTTAAATATTATCTTCTGTAAAAAAAATTTGTAAAACTAACTCACGTTAATGAAAAAATACCATCATGAGTCAATTTTGATTATGTAGGGGATGTTGAATACCAAACACGATTCTAATTGGTCTTAACGTGGTAAGCCCAACTTATCTGGGTCATCCTTCATCTCAACTGTGGACACACACCTCCTCATGGTATCACCCGGGGAGATAGTTTAACACCCATTAATATTGTGTGTTAACATGTTCCGAGAGTTGTCCCATAAGATCGATAAAAATGGGTTAGGATTACGGGCTAGTAACCCTCTCTTGAAAAAAAAAAATACAATGAAGAGGATAAAATTAGAATTGAAATGTCCCACTACCTAATGTTAGAGAAGGATGTCCGAAACTTCGATAGAAAGTCCAAGTAGAGGAACATTTTTCAAAGCTTGGCCTATAAAAAAAAGAATATTCGCACAAGATCGAAATCCATGGAATTCTAAAATATGCTCGGACTTTGACCTTAACAGGTTGTAACATTTAAGTAAGTAAGAGTCAATCTTATGTAAAAACCTATACAAAAAAGAAGATTTAAATTGTTTAAGTTTTAAAATAATTTTAAAAAAGTTTTAAAATAATTACAAAAATTCGTATAAAAATATTTTTTCAAAAATTACAACAAAGCAAAAAAAAAAAAGCAGGGAAAAACAAAATTATTTTCACATGATTTTGGATCTAAAAATAAAAATTGTTTATATTAATTATAAGATGCTAAGTTTTTAACATATGAAGTAGCTCAGTGGAAGAGTCTCTGCCTAGCAGTCGGAGGGTCTGGGTTCGAGCCCCCATGGGATCATAAAAAAAATTTTTGTATTTCGTTTAAAAATATATGTTTTTAATAAAACAACAACAAAAAAGTTGTTGCTGTTGTTGTTGTTGCTTTCAAATTGCTTACCCAATTCATTACTTTTCTGCAATTGGTAAGTACTTGCCTCCAATGACATCCCCATGTTAATGTAATGACTTAAACAGCGAATGAGTAAGTAGTTCGTGTTCAATAGTTTAACTGTTTAACTCATTATTTGGTAATGAAAAGTTTTACTGGGCATTCTCCAAGCTCATACAATTTTTAAGGTATTTCAAAATATTAAATTTCGCTTAAGTTAAGATTTTATGACGATCCAAAGTTTATTTTTTCAAGATTTTTTTTTTTTTTCAAACCTACCCATTTTATATGCCTACAATTTTTGATACGGATGTCAGATTTTAATGAAACTCGGCTCATAATTGGAGAATGTCGTGTGGTTTTATATTCTTTTAATTAAAAAATTGCATCGTGTATTGGAGAACAAAAGAGATCAATTATGTAATTGATTCTATGATATCTTTAAAAGCATATCTTCCATTTTCTTTATCCTTCTTTCAAATATGGATTATAGTGTTGACATTAAAATATAGAATTCATACTAATTAAGTACAAATTGTTTTTCATGAATAATTCTAAATTTTAAAGCAACAAAATTTTAAACGATTCAACAACAAATTTTCAAATTTTAACTAAACAAGTCATAAAGTGCTATAGTCGGTCAAGACCGACCATACGACAACCTTCACCATTATGGTCAAAGGTGTTCTTTTTCCTGTATAAATTTATTTGCTTAATTTTCATACAATCATACAAACATTTTCTCAAAACTTATATATTTAAGCTGTTTTTGTCATTCTGACTTGTATTAGAGCTAGGGTCAAATGTGAACCGATTTTCTCGAAATTTGGCAAATTGATTAACTGATTACGTATGCAAAAAATAAACTTAAAATTCTCATTATCTTTAGATTTACGAGTGTTCTAGTGATTTTTGCTTCATTTAGTGCGTTTTTAAAGAAAATTTTGTATGAGAGCTATGGTCAAATGTGGACCGATTTCAACGAAATTTGGTACAGTAATTTATATTTATAAAAGCAGTATTTGATTTAAATTTCATGAAAAAATATTGATATTTGTGGCCAATATATCAATTCCGGGAAGTGGGACCTATGGGAGGTATTATAAATAATGAACCGATTTTGACGAATTTCAATAGCCATGGTCCCATTATCAAAGACATAATCTGTGCCAAATTTCATCAAATTATCTTTAGAATTGCGACCTATAGTTTGATTACAAGGTTTACATGGGGGTCCAGCCAGTCAGACGGACGGACATCGCTAAATCGACTCAGAAAGTGATTCTAAGCCTATTGGTATACTAAAAGGTGGGTCTAAGACAAATATTTCCATGCGTTACATACATCAGCACAAACTTATAATACCCTTTCCACCTATGGTGGTGAAGGGTATAAAAAGTATGAGTTGCTTTACAAAAAGTCTATTATTTCGTGATCCCACTATGGGCCCACTTTTATGAATTTTTTATTTTCAAATCATTCATAATCTTTGTTTTAGAAATATTGATTTCCTGCCCAGATGCCCGAGATAGTGTTATCGTATAGGTGACCTGAGTCTTGGCTTAGAAGACATACGTCATCATTATAGGTGACAAGATACGTCCTTGTCTTACTCCAGTAGTAACTTCGAACGGATAAGACAATTAACCTTTGTGTACGACCCGAAATTTAAAAACCACGCACATTGTTCGAATTAAGTTGAGAATTTTCTATGGAATGTTCTAAAATTCTATATAGGTAGCTCCTGTCGAAGGGCTTCATAAAGTCGATAAGCGCTAGGTAAATGGGGTTGCGGAATTCATTACATTGCTCTAGTACTATTCTTATTGTGTTGATTAGGTAAACACAAGTTCGGTTCTCTCTGAACCCAAATTGATTTACGCGGAGTGTAGCGGAAACTGCGTCAGACGTTCTATTCAAAATTACTCGACTTAGCATTTTGCTCGGTATTGGAAGAAGTATTATACCCCTGTAGTTATACCAGTCTTTGAGGTCATCCTTTTTTTGGAATTTTGAATAGTATACCTTCATTCAGAATGTTGGTAGAGCTTCTTCTTCCCATATTTTACGCACAAATGGATGCCACAGTCTCACCGATCCTTCAAGACAGGTGTGACCTTGTTTAAAAACTTAGATTGTTGTCTCTATCAAGATCCGATATATCATTACTTGTAACCTTTACGACAGTCCACTTTCAGATTGCAAAGGATAGGCCTAAGTTGTGACTAGCGATTTTTTTGGAAGTTTCGGGAAAATGGTGGATATGGTTAAATAAAATATCTTCTCTACCAAAGTGATACTCGCGATTTATATTTTTTTGGGGATCTTTTTAATATATATATCTATATAACATAGATCTATTTGTCAGATATATCTGTTAACTTAATAGGATTTTAAAACGTTCCGGATTGGCCAAATAGGAAGATTATATGCATTATGCCAGTTTGTTGGTATCGAAATGGAGTCTGATTACACTGTGGAACACGAAAATTCCCACACGAATATAAAGTACTAAGCCCCCCAAACCCCCAAAGCATTTGGGCCTAGCAGGTGGAACTTTAGCATTACCGCCATTTAAGAGTTGCGAAATTAACTGACAAACACACACTTCCATTTTCTTTGTGGCGCAAATCCGTCGACTTTAATCATCTGGGTAGTTTGGTATATACGAAAGGTGGCGCCGACGAGGATATTGAATCTCGTATTAATAAGGCAAAATCTACATTCGGCATTTTTCGAGCTATTTTGGAAATCTTGGCAAATATCAACAACAACCAAGTTACGAATATACAACATATATATCTATACATCTTGTATGACGGTAGCAAAGCTTCAAAACTCACATATGCCATAGATTAGCGCCAGCAAACCTTGGCCAAACCGCATATGAAATGAAGATCTACTTAACGCGACAAATCAAATCCCTGCTTCTATAGAGGTATGTCAACGTAAATGGCGATTCATAGGCCACACACTTGGAAGTCCAAATACCAACATTGCTCGACAAGCGCTTCGTTGGAATTCACATGGAAAAGGCCTTCGTGTTGGTGCACCTGCTAGAAGGTGGACAACGTCAATTGATGCAGAGTTGCAAGCAGGAAGCTATTCTTAAAAAGACGTAAAATCTCGCCCTATGCTTCACTGGGAGCCAAAGATAACAGAAGAAAAAGAAGAAGCTTAGGTAATGGTAATCTTAACACCATCGAAATATTAGTCGATTTGTGTCTGCATCATGTAGTTAGCTATCGTCGATTAAATATGTCAGCCTACTAGCCAAAATCTTTCCATTTGCGAGGGAGGTTTTATTGTTCTACTTTGCGGCTGAGGCTTATGCATGCCCTCAACGCTTCAAGAGTGTTGATTTCGACTCCGAAGACCAGCATGATAGTGGAAGGGATAAGTTTTCAAAGATATAGAACAGGAGATATAACTTGATCAAGACTCATGTCAAACCGACTGAAACAGTCACGCAACTAATGCATTTACGGCGAGCATTTAAAGATTTTACATCATGACAATGCTTGACCCTTGTTGCGAAAGTGGTCAAGACATACCACCCGCCGTATTATCCAGACGTCGCTCCCTCTGACTAGCAAAGGCAAACGGCGTGGCTGGCCAGCACTTCCGGTCATTTTTATTTTTGTTTTATTTTGAAGGCTTGTTGTTGCTGGGGCCTGTCCCCGATAGAGGATGCTGTGGTAATTGATAATTTTAATTGAAATTAATAATTACAAAAATTGATCTTGCCGTGTTCGGGTATCGAACCCAGGCTCAATGAGATATGTTATGGTTATTAGTCGATGTGCTAATCAACTAAGACATTCAGAGTTTACGTATCGGGATCAGTAAATCTTTCAACGATTCTTAAAGAAGTTTGCCTACTACTATTACGGATCCCACAGGTAAGGAGGAAAGAAGTGATAAAGTAACTTAGGTCAAATCCGTACATTGATTTGACGTATGGTCCCTTCGAAAAGTCCTATGAAAAAGGGTATACCTCTTTTACTATATGTGATATTATATGCTATGCTTAGTAGTCGACGTGCTAATCAACTAAGCCATATAGAATTTTTCTTATTGATAATTCTTAAAGATGTTTGCCGATTACTATTTCGGATCCCACAAGTCACTTAGGGTAAAAACTCTATAATATAAAGATGTTTCACTTTCGTACACTGATGGACTCTTTGATAAGTCCCATCAAAAAGAGAGTAATGGAGACGATTATCCAATGAGAGGAAGCTTAGGCACACATACGTGATCTTCACCTACTTTAGTTTTACTTTTGACAGAATAAAATGTATAGAGTGCAATATAAACGGTTATCCATTTCGCGGTTTCAAAAGTATTATACTGGAATTCGACATCTGTCGAACTAAGTTTTTTTTTTCTTTTCAGTTGAAAGTCTGACATTGACGAAAATGGATCGCTTAAGTATCACGCAACGCACAAAGTTGATCAAAACATACTACGAAAACAGCCTCATATCGTGCTTTAAGAGGAGATAATCGTTTAACTACGCAAGCAATTGACAAAATTGTGAAGAAATTTGTAGAGACTCGAGCGGTTATAAATATTATAAGGCCTGTGCATCATCGTTTCGCTCGTTCCGCTAAAAATATCGCTGTTGTAAGTTAACATGTTGCCGCAGACCCCAATGGTCGAATCCTCGTCGTTATTTGAATTTCTTATTTTTCGACCTCTAGAAAATAAAGCTCCCACGAAGAACATCTTAGTCTAAGTCGGTCAATAAAGAGTGTTCTAAAAAAAATATGCATTTACTATTTTAGACAAAATTTATCCATAGTGCAAGAAATAATTTATTTTTTGATCAAGTTAGTTTCTATAGATATGTCAGATACTATTATTTTAGAAATTATTAATTTTCAATAGTTATTTCAATCAAAATGGACTGCGAAAAAAAGTTCGTGAAAATATAATTAAAACTTTTCAAAAAAAATCCGTCATGGACTTTTAAAAAATAGCTAAAAATTTGAAAGTTGACCCTCGAACGGTTTCTAATGCCATCAGACGGTATAAGGAAAAGCGACTCTAAGCGACTCTTTCGAAGAGCGCCTAACACTTCTTTAAGAAAAGCAGCTCGTACGGTGAAATGTTCTACGAATTTTGTACATAGAGTCAAAGCTTATGCTGGACTGAAGACATACAAAGTCCAAAAGGTTCCAGATCGCAATACTATAAAGAACTTAGAAGCAAAAAAAAGAGCGAAAAAATTGAAGTCTGATTTTATAAAAAAATACACCTGTTGTGTGATGGATGATGAAACATACGTACTGGCAGACTTTTCTCAACTTCCTGGTCAAGATTTTTATGTTGCTGATAAACGGGGCAATGTTCGGCAAGAGTTTCGCACAAAAAACAAACAAAATTCCCTAAGAAGTTTCTCGTGTGGCAAGCTATTTGCAGTTGTGGCAAAGGAAGTAAAGTATTTGTGGCATCTAGCACAATAAACACAGAAATTTATATAAAGGAGTGCCTACAAAAACGGTTGTTACCCTTTTTAAGAGAGCACAGAGTGACTACATTTTTTGGCCCGATTTGGCATCATGCCATTATGGAAAAAAGGCACTTGAGTGGTACTCAAAGAATAATGTCATTTTTGTACCACGAGAGGCAAATCCACCTAACTGTCCAGAACTTCGGCCTGTGGAAAGGTATTGGGCTCTGGTAAAAAAGGAAATGAAGAACACAGGAAAGATTTCCAAGAACATGTCCGATTTTAAGCGCAGGTGGAACACATGCTCCAAAAAGGTATCAGAAGCAACTGTAAAATCTTTAATGGGAGGGTTTCCGAAAAAAGTCGATAATTTTGCAAAACCCGAGTACTAAGTAAACATTTTAATGCGAAATGATTTTGTATAATATGTCATTATATTTGCGTATTTTGTAGAGTTTTTATATTAAAAGGTTTGATTTTTATTTAAGAAAATCCAACTACAAATTTTATTTAGAGCACTCTTTATCTAAGTCTTTATTTCCACATGCCACACAACTCGAGTAAATATGGCTTTATTGCAAGAGACATTTCCTGGCCGTGTAATTTCTCGTCGTGGCGATATCAACTGGCCACCAAGATCATGAGATATTTATTTTATAGAGCCTTTGCTTAGGGCGTTCTGGTATCAGCAAGAGTTACATTGTAACAAAAATTAGAAAAGATCTCTAGGAAAGTAGCGCTGTGTTATTTGAATTTCTTATTTTTCGACCTCTAGAAAATAAGGCTCCCGCGATGAACATCTTTGTCTAAGTCGGTCAATATCTAAGTCTTTATTTCCACATGCCACACAACTCGAGTGAATATGGCTTTATTGCAAGAGACATTTCCTGGCCGTGTAATTTCTCGTCGTGGCGATATCAACTGGCCACCAAGATCATGAGATATTTATATTATAGAGCCTTTGCTTAGGGCGTTCTGGTATCAGCAAGAGTTACATTGTAACAAAAATTAGAAAAGATCTCTAGGAAAGTAGCGATGTATTATTTGAATTTATTATTTTTCGACCTCTAGAAAATAAGGGTTCCACAACGAACATCTTAGTCTAAGTCGGTCAATATCTAAGTCTTTATTTCCAAAGGCCCCTAAAGCCTTCGGCTAATAACATTTCATTAAATACCTCTGGCATATCTGTACCTCTACATATTTACACTAACGTTATCATTTTTAAAGCCCTAAATGAAGGCCACCAAGAACAAAGGGAAGAAGATTATAAAATGCGGAAAACTGTAATGAAAGCAATGAAACAAAAGAAATGAAAGAAAACACAAATTACAAGTTGAAACAAAAAGCCGAAATCCCACCCCCCCCCCCCCCCTCCCCAACCACAAAAAAACACACCTTGTTGAAATGCGGCGTTGGGTGCTTTCGGGAGGTGGTTCTTATTGCTGCCATAATAGTCAACTTTGATAATGATAATGATGATTAGGATGACGGCATTGTTTGGTGGCTGCTAATATAGATGATGATTTTTGTTTGCCGTTTCCCATTGTTGCTGTTCCTGATGATTTTGATGTTGATGCTGATGTTTTGTGGCTGATAAACAAATGTAAAATATCTACTAGAAAACAAAGAAAATATGCAAATTTTCTACTTACCTTCATTTTTACCAAAGTTTTCTTTTTTGTTGGTCTTAATGTTGCCACAAACTTTTTGAGGTTAATTTTAGCAAATAACTTAATGTTAAGGTTTTTCCTAGATACGAGTGTTATTTTCCGGGATATCTTTTCATAAATTTTGTTGTGCAAGCTTTTTGTTTTAGATTTAGATTTTTTTTACTTTGCCATTTTCCATTTTTTTCAGAATAATTATAACTCATTTAAGGTATAACATTTTATTCGCAAATTTATGGTAATACCTTGGTATCTCAATAGATCCGGAGACCGGTGATAGGTTATAGAAGTTTTCTATAAATATTCCTTTAGAAATTTTAATTTAATAGAAGACATATTTACAGTGGGATGAGACAGAGAAAAAATTACACAGTACGACACACAGCGGTTTACGGACGCTTTTTGTTGGAAATAATTCTGTAACTTTCGAACGACTGGAGATATTTGAATGAAGAAGTATTCGAGTTGGTTTCTGAAAGCACTGGCCCATGAGGGGTCGGGAGAGTGATTAATGGACCTTCAAAGTTGGTCTCCTCGGGTGTTCGACTTTTTTAAAAATTCGCCAAAAATCCATTTATGGATGGATTGAAAAGAAATTTTAAACTTAAGTTGTCCTTGAGAAGGTCTACAAAAAATACGCTTATATATGTAGGTTATCTCCATTGGGTTTCGAGATATTTGGATAAACAGGAATTTTTGGGTTGATTTTTTACCTATTTTTTAAGCTTTTTTGATCTGGTGGACGCATCTAAAAATCAAATCAATTTTTTAAGAATATTCGTTAAATTTGTAATAAAATTCTATAAAAGTTTTGTGCAAGTCGCCCAGTAAAACTTTTCATTACCAAATAATGAGTTAAACAGTTAAACTATTGAACACGAACTACTTACTCATTCGCTGTTTAAGTCATTACATTAACATGGGGATGTCATTGGAGGCAAGTACTTACCAATTGCAGAAAAGTAATGACTTGGGTAAGCAATTTGAAAGCAACAACAACAACAGCAACAACTTTTTTGTTGTTGTTTTATTAAAAACATATATTTTTAAACGAAATACAAAATTTTTTTTATGATCCCATGGGGGCTCGAACCTAGACCCTCCGACTGCTAGGCAGAGACTCTTCCACTGAGCTACTTCATATGTTGAAAACTTATCAGCTTATAATTAATATAAACAATTTTTATTTTTAGATCCAAAATCATGTGAAAATAACTTTGTTTTTCCCTGCTTTTTTTGCTTTGTTGTAATTTTTGGAAAAATATTTTTATACGATTTTTTGTAATTATTTTAAAACTTTTTTAAAATTATTTTAAAACTTAAACAATTTAAATCTTCTTTTTTGTATAAGTTTTTACATAAGATTGACTCTTACTTACTTAAATGTTACAACCTGTTAAGGTCAAAGTCCGAGCATATTTTAGAATTCCATGGTTTTCGATCTTATGCGAATATTCTCCAATTTTATAGGCCAAGCTTTGAAAAATGTTCCTCTACTTGGTCTTTTTAAAATTATTTTAAAACTTAAACAATTTAAATCTTCTTTTTTGTATAAGTTTTTACATAAGATTGACTCTTACTTACTTAAATGTTACAACCTGTTAAGGTCAAAGTCCGAGCATATTTTAGAATTCCATGGTTTTCGATCTTTTGCGAATATTCTCCAATTTTATAGGCCAAGCTTTGAAAAATGTTCCTCTACTTGGTCTTTCTATCGAAGTTTCGGTCATCCTCCTCTAACATTAGGTAGTGGGACATTTCAATTCTAATTTTATCCTCTTCATTGTATTTTTTTTCAAGAGAGGGTTACTAGCCCGTAATCCTAACCCATTTTTATCGATCTTATGGGACAACTCTCGGAACATGTTAACTTACAATATTAATGGGTGTTAAACTAGCTCCCCGGGTGATACCATGAGGAGGTGTGTGTCCACAGTTGAGATGAAGGATGACCCAGATAAGTTGGGCTTACTAAGTTAAGACCAATTAGAATCGTGTTTGGTATTCAACATCCCCTACATAATCAAAATTGACTCATGATGGTATTTTTTCATTAACGTGAGTTAGTTTTACAAATTTTTTTTACAGAAGATAATATTTAAGTTCTTAAAATTCAAAAATCATTTAAAAAGACTCTTTCAATAAAAAAAAAACTAAAAAAAATTGTTGCCCTTGGTGGGATTTGAACCGGGGCCATTCAGTTTAAATTACCATCTTAATTACAAATATGTACTTCTGTAATAACTTATTATTTATTCGGATGGTATGTTGTAGTCGTTACAAGGTAACCAGTTATCAGAGTACTTGCCATTACCAAAGTTTTGCTGGGCGGTTATAGATATCTTCTTTCGTTTGAAAGTTAAAAATATTCAAAGTTGAAACTTAAAAAAAAATTCGCTTTTTTTTTTAATTTTTCCCTAAAAGTTAGCTATATTTTTTCACTAATAAAAAGATATTTTCTTAAGAAACATAAAAAGATTTTTAAAGCTGCAGTGATAGGTTATAGAAGTTTTCCATAAATATTCCTTTAGAAATTTAAATTTAATAGAAGACATATTTAGACTAGGATGAGACAGAGAAAAAATTACACAGTACGACAGTGGTTGGTACATATGAGAAATGTTAACAGAATATGAAAATAGGCTTAAAATAAAGAAATACGTATCTCGGCGTTTTGCTGTAGCACGTCAGAATTCTAAGAAAATCGATTTTAAAGATTCGTATGACCGTGGAGGTTCACTTGTAACGGAATACTATTATCAAAGGTTCTATAAAAATAGAATGGGTGAACCGATTTAAATGCTTGGGCCAGTTTTGAAAAGAAAATTAAATTTGGATTTGTTTTTTTAAGGGCCCTTTAATTTTCATGTAAAACTTAAAAATGTCTAAAAATTTTACGAAATTCGACCGCCATATGGCTTTTTTGACGTTTGGATTGAGGCTAGAAAATATAAAGCAGCCACGTCAATCATGTTGAAAAAAGGGCCAAGGGCCATCTATTTGATTTACGTTTTGTACTGTATTTTGACACCATTTGGTCCATAACATCTACACCGCCTTTTGTTTTATTATAGTATTCATTTATTTCCTCTTTTCCATTAAAAGCTGGCTCCCCTCGAGTGTAGTGCATTGTCGACAAAAGATAAACACTCTTGTTCTTCTTGGTTGCAACAGATAAAAGAGTTCCGTTCTTACTAAAACCATATCGTGGCGTTCCTAAATCATCATTTGCGTCTGGCCGTAGCTCTTTCGGAATGTATGGTTTGTTTTGACGTAGGGTACCAACAAGACTTATTCCTCTCATTTGAAGCCGATTAGCCAAAGGGAGCGAAGTAAAAAAAATTATCGGTTGTAATATTTATTCCGGAGGCTTTGTAAAAATCTATTAGAGCTAAAACAATGTTTTCTCCAACATTTACTTGCCGCTGACCACCTGGTGGTTTACCTGTATAAATAATTCCATTCAAAAGGTAGCTATTGGCTGTGTTGCACAACCAAAATATTTTAATTCCATACTTAGCCGGCTTTGAGGGAATATATTGTGTAAAGCTGGTACGGCCTCGATAAGGAAGCAGCAGCTCATCAATTGTCACATTTTCGTCCGGATAATAGTTTTGTTGAAGATTCTTCATAAGCATATTCCAGATATCAGAAATAGGAGCGGCTTTATCGGTTTGCTTGCGAACTGATCGTGTGAAAGCACTGTCAAAACGTATTACACGTATTATTTGTTGAAATCTATCACGACTTAACGACGCCTTATATAGTGGGTGAGAGTAGTTTCCCTAAAGAACTGACGTAGGATCATCGCTTGCTCCATTTAAACCCATTACTAATAGGATTCCTATAAAAGCATCGAGCTCATCCATTGAAATCAATCGAAAGTTGCGAGGCTTCACCTTCAAAGCTGCTATATATTCTGCATTTTTCTGGTTAAAATTTAATGCAAATTCATTCCCTTTTTTGTTGCTGTGTCTGAGGATTTCACTTTTTATATTTTCTGTAAAGAACTCGTCAAATATTTCCTTAACTGTCATTACATTGCTGAATTTGCGATGTGGTCCACCTTCATAAAAAAAATTGTTGGTCATGATATACATTTGTCCATGTATCTGAATGTAATTAAACCCACATTTTTTACGCAAAATATTTTGAGATTGATTTTTGGCACTTGGTAACTCTTCGGCATACCATTCCGTTTGGTCACTCGCTATGTATTTTGAAGCTACTTCAGAATCTTCGCCATTTCTAATGCTAAATCCTCATTTTCTTCTTCCTCCTCGTCAATATTTACTATTCCTTCCTCCTCTATAACGGATGCTTCGTCTTCTTCTGGAAACCATTCCTCATCACTAAAACATTCTTGTTCAATGGGATTTGACATGCCATCATCCTCTACTTCCATTTCGCATAATATATCAATATCCTCTGCAGTTAGTCTAAACATATTTCGCGGAACGTACAATAAAAATAAGCGAAAAATAAAAAGTCTAAAAAAACTTACGCAGACATGTTAAGATAACCATTACGCCATGGCAATTGATCCAGAGACTTTGATATCATTTTTGGTCTGTTTTCGGCAGACTCCGTAATGTCCAAACCTGCAACACTTGTTGAAGCTCCAGATGTTGATCCCACACTATTAGGTTCAGCTTCAAATACATTCAGCTCCATAGTACGTGCACTACGTTTTCGCGACATTATTAAAACTTTTAATAATAAGAAAAACAAACGAACTCGCCTGAACGCGTCAACAGCAAAAAAAGAACTAAGTATGCAAAAAATGGGAAACACACAAAGAATTGATATTTTTCATTAAAATAACAATCCTGGGATTCCCCGAATTACAACACAACGCACTGTTTTGATATTTAAATCGTAACGGAAAAATTAAGGGTACCCGGGAACCCTTATCAGGAGTCTACGTATAAAAATGTTATCAGTACGGTAAGGGTTAAGCATTTATATCGGTTCACCCATTCTAATTTTATAGAACTTTTTATAATAGTATTACTTTACAAGTGAACCTCCACGGTCCTTCGAATCTTTAAAATTGATTTTCTTAAAATTCTGACGTGCTACAGCAAAACGCCGAGATACGTATTTCTTTATTTGAAGCCTATTTTCATATTCTGTTAACATTACTCATTTGTGCTCAAAAAAAAATTGATTTTGTCGTACTGTGTTATCTAAGCGAAAATGCTTTATAAAAGTAGCATTTCTAGCCGTTAACGAGCACATCATAATAGGTTGCCTTGACGTAATGGAAAGAAGCTATTGAATGGCGTCTAGAGCTACCAGGTTAGAATTGTATCCAATTCCTACTCTAACCTCCTTTTGGTACGTTTTGGTAACCTGAGGAATCTAGTTAAAGATGCGCTAAACAAACCGTGTGGGATACTAGGTCGAGGCTAATATGAGAAGGAGTTATCTTAGAACCAAAGTATTTGGTCGAATTGTCTAAGATAATTGCACTAGAAACTGTTCAACATATTAGTTGCTGCTGCAAGAGGGCATCTGTGTCGGATCGAGCGTCTCGCTATACAAAGTTGGCTCGTGTCTTTGGACTCATCACCCATCGACTAAGCACTTACGATGTTTTAAGCATGGAAAGAAAGAACATTTCAGAATATACTACTACAAGGGGTAATCATGCGAGAAATCTCCTCTGCTTCGGCAGCTGCCAGAAGAATTTTGAAGTTGTCTAATCTATGCAAGAATATTATGATAAATGAAACCAATTCCATCCGAAGATATCGGACTATAAAACCTACTATGGGAGGAAGTACAGTTTGAAGTTTGCGACATGGAACGTGAGCACGTTTTACAAAATAGCTAAGTCGTGAAATGTTGGGTGATAAAATTGATTTGCTGGTGGAGCAAGAAGCAAGATGGACAGGGCAAGGGAAGGGGAAGTGCGGAGCGAAGATACTGCATTTCTTTAGTCCAGTCTATGGGCTTTCTTATATCTAAAAGAATAGGTAAAGCCATGATAGCATGGCAATAAAACTTAAGAATTAAGCTCGTAATTTGATAATTGCGAATGTCTACGCTCCTTCTTCTGTTATCCTTGACTCCCAGTGGACCATAGGGCCTCATTGTCTACGCTCCTACTAAAATCCAATCTGAAAACGACAAAAATGAATTTTACGATGTACTTAGCAGTCGGATGAACAGTAATGTACATAATTGTGATATCACTATAATACTGGGCGACCTAAACTCCAATATAGGTTCAAGTAACACCGATTTGGAATATAACATTGGTAAGCACGGTACCAGAATAAGGAACGATAACGGAAAAAGACTGATCGAACTATGCTGCGAAAAGAATAACTTGGATATAGCCGAACGGTGTTACAAAACACCAAATTGATCATATTTTGATCACACCTAAGTTGAGATCATCTTTTCTTCATGTACGCTCGAGACGCGGAGCAGACATAAACAGCGACCATTACTTAGTTATATGTAAAATGCGATTAAAGGTTGCGGCTACGTGGTCTGTTACTGCGAAAGTAGATCGGAAAATTGATGTGGGGAAAACTGGAATTAGAGACACATCGAAATTTACTTTATTACTTCTATAAGGAATCGGCTTCCTGATGATATAAATAATAGCGATCATTGAAATCTCTTGATATGTCTGCAAGGAGGGTCAAGATAATGTGGAGATACTTCTATAAGGAATCGGCTTCCTGATGATATAAATAATAGCCATGCATGCATACGATAATTGACTATATTACACATTCTCATTTTGAGATTGAGCCAGTGTTGCCACTTTAGGTGTAATTACACATATCATGTGTAATTTTTATTTTCATGTGTAGACGATGTGTAACTGGCTGCATGTGTAACTCATGTGTAATTTATATTTTTGTCGTTTTATTTTTCTTAACAGTTTTCAACAAAAAGTAAATGTTTGTATTTACGTCAATTTCGAAATCGAAAAAAATTAATATAATGCAAATTTTTTAATGTCAAATTAAAAAAACATTTAATTTTAATGGCGACATTTGTACAATTGTGGATATTGTGATCCCAAAATTGCAACTGCACTCTTAGATTTTGAAATTTTGGGTTTACAGCAATTTGGAGCTAGAAGATTATTGGATAAAGGTTTCCGATTTAAAGAATACCTTTGAAGACAGATTTTTTTCTACTTTGCAAAAAGTTATTAACTATATTTTTATTTCGCCGTATTTGAACGCTGCTGCCAGGGAACTACTTTAACACTTAACATTGAGCTATCATGTGCCGTGAGTTCTCCTATAAGAACTATAAAGAGCTAGAAAAAGCAGCTAAATTTAGAACAAAAGTGGCCTACATATGTTAGAAGAGGACTTGCGAAACTTTGATGAAAATTTTTCAAAACTTGGGCTACGAAGTTGGAGAATATGCGCATAAGATCGAAACGCATAGAATTTTGAAATTTGCTCGGCCTTAATAGGTTGTAAATATAGGCCAAGTAAGGAAGTACCTACGTAATTTTGCCAAAAAAAAATTATGTGTAATTCCTAATTTCATGTGTAATTTTAGTATGATCCATGTGTAATTTACCATTTGGTTGGTGGCAACACTGGATTGAGCACTTTCATTTAAAAACGCTCTCTTTTTGTCCAACGTTGTTTCAAACAAACTTAGCAGTTAAGGAATACACTGAGAGAAGCTTTAGTCGTTTTATTTTATTAATATTTTAAAAAAATATACAAAATTATTGAAATGTTTTTACTCGAGTAATTCGATTACTCGTGGAAAATTACTCAAATAAATCTTTATTTAAAATTAGTCATTTTTATTTACTCGAGCGATTAATCGATTTTATTTTTCCGATTAATCGAGCAAACATAACTCGAGTAAACTTACTTACTTACTTACTTAAATGGCCTGTAATTACAACCTGTTTAGGTCAAAGGCCGAGCATATTTTAGAATTCCAAGCACCTCTATCTTGTGCACATATTCTCCAATTTCGTATACCAAGTTTCAAAAGATTTTCTTCTACTTGGTCTTTCCATCGAAGTTTTGGACGCCCTCTTCTACGCGTTCCCTCTGGATCATTATCGAAGACTTTTCTTGCCGGAGTATTTTCATCCATTCGCACAACATGTCCTAGCCAACGCAGACGCTGTTGCTTAATGCGTTTTACTATGTCAATGTCAGCGTATAACTCATACAGCTCATGGTTCATTCGATGTCGATACTCATTGTTGACGCAGACTGGTCCAAAGATTCTTCGTAGAATTTTCCTCTCAAATACTCCAAGGATAGCTTCATCTGTCTGTGCAAGTGCCCATGATTCAGCACCATACAATAACACGGGTAGTATGAGCATTTTATAGAGCGTGATTTTAGTTCTTACAGAGAGGACTTTATTTCTTAGCTGTTTGCTTAGTCCAAAATAGCATCGATTGGCAAGTATGATTCTACGTTTGATTTCAAAGCTTATATCGTTGTTGATGTTCACAGCGGTACCAAGGTATACAAATTCTTTTACAACCTCGAAGCTATAGTTCTCAACGGACACATGTGATCCAATTCTAGTGGTCTGTCTGCCTGTAGAAACCATCAGTTTTGTTTTTGATTCATTTACAGCTTGACCCATTTTGTTTGATTCCTTCTCGATATTGGAAAAGGCGGCAGTTACCTCGCGTAGAGTGCGTCCTATACTATCAATGTCATCGGCAAACGCGAGTAGCATATGTTTTCTATTAAAAATTGTTCCTGTTGTATTAACTGCTGCATCTCGCAAGATTTTCTCTAACGCAATATTGAGGAGGTCACAAGATAAACTGTCACCTTGCCTGAATCCCCGTTTAGTTATGAAGGACTCTCATAGGTTCTTACCTATCTTAACAGATGATGTTGTATTAGAAAGTGTCATCCTGCATAACTTTATAAGCTTCGTAGGGATGCCGAACTCAGACATTGCTTCAAACACCTTCTTCCGTATCGGGCTGTCAAAAGCAGCTTTGTAGTCAACAAAGAGATGATACGTATCGATTTGTTTCTCCTGGGTCTTCTCTAGGATTTGACGTAGAGTAAGGATCTGGTCAGTGGTTGATTTACCTGGTCTAAAGCCACATTGGTATGTCCCAATTATTTCGTTTACTTTGGGCTTTAGCCTTTCACACAGTATGGCCGATAAAGTCTTCTATGCAATTGAGAGGAGGCTTATCCCTCCATAATTTGCACATACAGTTTTATCTCCTTTTTTGTGGACTGGACAAAGGACACTGAGATTCCAATCGTCCGGCATGCGTTCTTCTGACCATATGTATTCTAGGAGCCGGGACATATACTTTATTAGCTCATCACCTCCAGCCTTAAAAAGCTCTGCTGGCAAACCATCGGCACCAGCAGCTTTATTAGTAAACACCCTAGTTATATTATAATAAATTAGAATCATGACCCATTTCATACTAAAAACTTTCTATTTATCTTTAAAATTTCAAATATTTTGTTATTTAACAAATCTTAAATAACAAACCATGTCCTTAACAACTTAAGCTAAATTGATGCTTATAAGCCAAATAATTTACTAAGAGTACATTAATAACATTCATTCAATTTATCCTTAGAGATGCTGTAAAACCACTTTAACAAATCCTTTTCTTTATACATGAAATATAAGGATTACGCATCCTGAATGCTAAAGAAGATTTTTATTAAAATCTTTTTAACTTGACTATAACAATTTCAGGAAACATTGCACGCTGCAATAATTTAGCTGTGAGAACAATAGATTTTCACAATCACGTTTTTGGTTTAAAGAGCTTGTCTTAACAGAGACTTTGGAAATGCATTCACATTCTTGGGTTTTGAATTTTAAAAGATGGTGTTAAAAGTAAAGGGTGTTGAAAAAAGTTGAGAAAGGTTATGGTTTGGATTGAGGTGGAATATTTAAGGTAACGTTACTGCATTACCGACATCTTGCTAAATAGCCAGAGTTGCATTTAGAGCGAGCTTATCACTCTAAATGCAACTCTGAGTAAAGTAAAATATTCAAATTCCATCTGATATATGTATGTATCTGTAGTAGTTATATAAGAAAGAATGAATCTGCATATGTAAGTACTTACCCCGTTTATAATCAATCTTAAGTTCTTAACTCCTCAGTCAAAACATTTGCAAAACCCTTTCTGCTACAACTACATTACAACCCCATTTTTTACCCCAATGCATTGCATACATTTAATATACCGAATATACTCTGTTCTTTTGTGCCAGTACCCTCGTTCTTGTTATTTGTTACGCATTCACTTAAAGTATTAATACTTACCACAAAATTGAACACGTTTCGGTGTTAAATTGAATTGTATTTCGGAACAAATGAATTCATAGAGTGTTGTCGAAAATAAATGAAATGAAAACATATTGATGTTCACCAAATGCAAATGAATTTATTTCATATAAATACAATATTTCACTTTCAATAGCGATATAAGAATTTATTTTTATACCCTTCACCATCATAGGTGGAAAGGGTATTATAAGTTTGTGCTGATGTATGTAACGCAGAGAAATATTTGTCTTAGACCCAACTTTTAGTATACCAATAGGTATAGAATCACTTTCGGAGTCGATTTAGCGATGTCAGTTCGTCCGTCCGTCCGTCCGTCCGACGGCTGGCTGGCTGGACCCCCATGTAAACCATGTAATCAAACTACAGGTAGCAATAAAGATAATTTCATAAAATTTGTCACAATCCAGATTTTGATATTGAAACCATGACTATTGAAATTCGTCAAAATCGGTCCATTAATTATGGTACCTCTCATT
Organism: Stomorhina lunata; assembly: GCA_933228675.1. Lineage (NCBI taxonomy): Eukaryota > Metazoa > Arthropoda > Insecta > Diptera > Rhiniidae > Stomorhina > Stomorhina lunata. The sequence continues at coordinate 104,971,442 of OW121742.1, forward strand.
GGTCCCACTTTCCGGAATTGATATATTGGCTACAAATATCAATATTTTCATGAAATTTAAGTTAAATACTGCCTATGTAAACTAAAATCACTGAACCAAATTTCGAAATCGGTCCACATTTCACCATAGCTCCCATACAAACTCTTATATTAAAACTTACTAAATGAGACAAAAATCTCCTAAACGCTCATAAATCTGAAGATAATGAGAATTTAGAGTTTATTCTTTGCATTCATAATTTTTGTAAAAACTCTAATCAATTCACCAAATTTCAAGATAATCTGTCTACATTTGACCCTAGCTCTCAAATAAATCCAAATGGCGGAAACAGCTTAGATATACAAGTTTTGAGAAAATCTTTGTATGATGGCAAAAGTTAGCAAATATTTGTCTTTATACAGGAAAAATAACATCTTTGACAGTAGTGGTAAAGGGTATCGTATGGTCGGGCTTGACCGACTATAGCTCTTTCTTACTTGTTAAATATAATGGGTATTTTTTTTTAGAGGTATAGAACTTCGAATTGAAATAAAACACAAGAAAATCGTTTTAATGTCCATCGATTTGGCTTTATTGGAAGGATAATTTTATGCCATTAATGTTTAAATATGATTTCGGGCATGTGGCCGCCGCGGCTGGCTCGAATAAAGCCAATTCTACAGGTCCAATTTTCAACTACTTTTTCGAGCATATGGGGCCATATGTTGGCAATAACGCCACGAATGTTGGCTTCCAAGTCCCCTAACGTTTCTGGTTTGTTGGCGTAGACGAGCGACTTCACATATCCCCAAAGAAAATAATCCAGTGGTGTCAAATCGCATGATCTTGGTGGCCAATTGACAGGTCCATTCCGCGAAATTATGCGCTCATCGAATGTTTCCTTCAATAAATCAATTGTGACGTGCGCTGTGTGACATGTAGCGCCGTCTTGTTGGAACCACAGCTCATCCACATTCATGCCATCCAATTGGGGAACAAAATAGTCGGTTATCATGGCTCTATACCGGTCTCCATTTATGGTAACTGACTCTCCAGCATTATTTCGGAAGAAGTATGGCCCAATGACTCCACCAGCCCATAGAGCACACCAAACAGTCAGTTTTTGTGGATGTAATGGCGTCTCAAGGGTCTCATGTGGATTCTCTTCACTCCAAATGCGGAAATTTTGCTTGTTGACTTAGCCATTCAACCAAAAATGAGCCTCATCACTGAACAAAATTTTGCGATGAAAATCAGCATCGAGATCAATCTCATTTTCGGCCCATACACCAAAATCACGACGCATTGCATGGTCTCGCGGCTTTAATTCTTGCACAAGCTGGATCTTGTAAGGTTGCAAGCCAAGATCTTTGCGCAAAATCTTCCATAAAGTTGATGGACAAAGCTCCAATTGCTGTGCACGGTGGCGAATCGATTCATTCGGGTCCTCTTCAACACTTTGCTCTACAGCGGCAATTGTTTCTTCGGTGCGCACTGTTCGACGTCGCTGCGGATGCGTATTATCACATAGAGTAAACGTAGTACGAAAACGATCCATGGTTAACCGAATTAATTGCTCTGATGGACGATTATGTCGACCATAAAATGGACGGAGCTTGCGGTAAACTTCGCGAACTGAACCATTATTTTCGAAATAAATTTGCACGATTTGCCAGCGTTGTTCTTTTGTCAACCTGTTCATGATGAAATGGCAAACCAAACTGAATATTAATCACTTGACAGCTGACAAAATGGCCGCCAGTTAAAAAAGTGATGCCAACTTAAAGTTCTATACCTCAATAAAAAACACCCGAAAGAAACAAATTTTTATGGAATTTATATGAAAATAAGGGAATTTGTGATTTTTATGTACAGCCAAGGAGATCTTCTGCGACCACTTAATAGTTACTGGAGCATTAGGATATGCACATGAATCGAAATCCGGAAAATTGCTATCTTGGATATTTGATTTAAGTTTGATGATTTTGATATTGTCCCTTGTAGTTTTGAATGAATATTTTCAAGTTTTCTTATTAGATCGCAGCCATAGGATGGAAAGTTATATTACGTTTCCTACTGTCAATGGATTGGAATAATCACTAAGATAGACCTATATCGGTTAGACGCAAGATTGCTAAAATAAAGATAATTTCGCATTGAAAAACACACAAAAAGAAATTATAATCTCTTGTCAATTGAAAATGATGAAAGTAGTGGCCTATCCCTGACCATCGAAAGCATCCACATGAGATATGCTGCAGTTAGATTAGTATCCTATTAAAAGCGATTTTTACAAATGTGCAGGTAATGTGGTACACCACATGCTGTTATTGTGTTATAGTGTACCACATTATTGTTGTTACATTTATATGGGTAGATATAGCCGTCACCATTATTGGTTTTTTATTTATTTATGGAAAAAAATTAAAAAATTAGAATTGGAGGTACAAACGAGTCTCCTGCGCTCATGCAAGTATGGTTATCAGAGATCCTCACTCGACGGATGTCATCGTACCAATTTGCTTTTTCCCTTTTTATGTATTTAGTTTTGGTTGCTGTAATGATACCACTGATATTCCTGTCTCATCTATGTTCCAAAACGTCAAAAAAAAAATATTGACTCAAGGTATACCATAATAGCTGTTGTGTATATATTATTACATTTTTCCTTAAAAAACGTGGAAAGAATTATTTTTGCAAACAACCGAAAACAAAGCTAAAACACTTTATGTCGTTTTACAAAGTTATATTCTTATTAACTTTAGAGTTAGTCACTTTAAACATACTTCACAAAGCTGCTTTACATATATTCTTAGTCTCACTGTGACAAGAGTTTCTAGTCTCTTACGGCTTACGAATTCCAATACATTCTCATATGATCAAGAACACACTTACCCATACAATATACAAATGGATTATCTGAGAGAGAGAGTGAGAGCGGATAGGTAACAGGGTAAGGATTTGAAAACTCATTTCACATATTTACTCATGTGCAAAAATTCCTTTTCATAAAAATCTCGCACACAGTCATGGGTATTAACAAATTTTTCTTGTACATTCATCTCTTACTCGTATTGACAAGAGTAAACTTTTTCTACACAAGTCACGATCAACTAAAAAATGAAAACCACATTTTGTGTGCCACTCACAAAAAATATTTTACACGACTTGCGCACGACTTGCCCGTGAGTAGCACATTAGGAGAAATATTAACTAAATTTCTGCTTTGTTAAAGAAAAGACAAAAACAAAAAAAAACAAAATCAAATTAGTTTATTGAATGATCGTGATATTTACGAAAATTAAAAAAGTTTTCGGCTGTGTTAGGTTTAAGAAACACAGCGGGAAATATCGCAAGGCCTTTAAACCAAAGTGCATAGAAATACATATAAAGAGTGCTCTAAATAAAATTTGTAGTTGGATTTTCTTAAATAAAAATCAAACCTTTTAATATAAAAACTCTACAAAATACGCAAATATAATGACATATCATACAAAATCATTTAGCATTAAAATGTTTACTTAGTACTCGGGTTTTGCAAAATTATCGACTTTTTTCGGAAACCCTCCCATTAAAGATTTTACAGTTGCTTCTGATACCTTTTTGGAGCATGTGTTCCACCTGCGCTTAAAATCGGACATGTTCTTGGAAATCTTTCCTGTGTTCTTCAATTCCTTTTTTACCAGAGTCCAATACCTTTTCACAGGCCGAAGTTCTGGACAGTTAGGTGGATTTCCCTCTCGTGATACAAAAATTACATTATTCTTTGAGTACCACTCAAGTGCCTTTTTTCCATAATGGCATGACGCCAAATCAGGCCAAAAAAATTCAGTCACTCTGTGCTCTCTTACAAAGGGTAACAACCGTTTTTGTTGTCACTCCTTTATATAAATTTCTGTGTTTATTGTGCCAGATGCCACAAATACTTTACTTCTTTTGCCACAACTGCAAATAGCTTGCCACACGAGAAACTTCTTAGGGAATTTTGTGTGTTTTTGTGCGAAACTCTTGCCGAACATTGCCCCGTTTATCAGCAACATAAAAATCTTGACCAGGAAGTTGAGAAAAGTCTGCCAGTACGTATGTTTCATCATCCATCACACAACAGGTGTATTTTTTTATAAAATCAGACTTCAATTTTTTCGCTCGTTTTTTTTGCTTCTAAGTTCTTTATAGCATTGCGATCTGGAACCTTTTGGACTTAGTCCAGCATAAGCTTTGACTCTATGTGCAAAATTCGTAGAACATTTCACCGTACGAGCTGCTTTTCTTAAAGAAGTGTTAGGCGCTCTTCGAAAGAGTAGCTCGACTTCTTTTGCCTTACCAATATCTGTAGGACCTTTTTTCCTCCCTGATCCAGGTTTTCTTTCAATGCTCAGGTTTTCCTTATACCGTCTGATGGCATTAGAAAACGTTCGAGGGTCAACTTTCAAATTTTTAGCTATTTTTTTAAAAGTCCATGACGGATTTTTTTGAAAAG
>OW121742.1:104980900-104985900 GCA_933228675.1 Stomorhina lunata
ATAGACTAAGACATAGACTAAGACATAGACTAAGACATAGACTAAGACATAGACTAAGACATAGACTAAGGCAAAGACTAAGACATAGACTAAGGCATAGACTAAGACATAGACTAAGACATAGACTAAGACATAGACTAAGACATAGACTAAGACATAGACTAAGACATAGACTAAGACATAGACTAAGACATAGACTAAGACATAGACATAGACTAAGACATAGACTAAGACATAGACTAAGACATAGACTAAGACATAGACTAAGACATAGACTAAGACATAGACTAAGACATAGACTAAGACATAGACTAAGACATAGACTAAGACATAGACTAAGACATAGACTAAGACAGAGACTAAAACATAGCCTAAGACATAGACTAAGACATAGACTAAGACATAGACTAAGACATAGACTAAGACATAGACTAAGACATAGACTAAGACATAGACTAAGGCAAAGACTAAGACATAGACTAAGGCATAGACTAAGACAGAGACTAAAACATAGCCTAAGACATAGACTAAGACATAGACTAAGACATAGACTAAGACATAGACTAAGACATAGACTAAGACATAGACTAAGACATAGACTAAGACATAGACTAAGACAGAGACTAAAACATAGCCTAAGACATAGACTAAGACATAGACTAAGACATAGACTAAGACATAGACTAAGACATAGACTAAGACATAGACTAAGACATAGACTAAGACATAGACTAAGACATAGACTAAGACATAGACTAAGACAGAGACTAAAACATAGCCTAAGACATAGACTAAGACATAGACTAAGACATAGACTAAGACATAGACTAAGACATAGACTAAGACATAGACTAAGACATAGACTAAGACATAGACTAAGACATAGACTAAGACATAGACTAAGGCAAAGACTAAGACATAGACTAAGGCATAGACTAAGACATAGACTAAGACATAGACTAAGACATAGACTAAGACATAGACTAAGACATAGACTAAGACATAGACTAAGACATAGACTAAGACATAGACTAAGACATAGACATAGACTAAGACATAGACTAAGACATAGACTAAGATATAGACTAAGACATAGACTAAGACATAGACTAAGACATAGACTAAGACATAGACTAAGACATAGACTAAGACATAGACTAAGACATAGACTAAGACATAGACTAAGACATAGACTAAGACATAGACTAAGACATAGACTAAGACATAGACTAAGACATAGACTAAGACATAGACTAAGACATAGACTGAGATATAAAGTAAGACATAGACTATGACACAGACTAAGACATAGACTAAGACATAGACTAAGACATAGACTAAGACATAGACTAAGACATAGACTAAGACATAGACTAAGACATAGACTAAGACATAGACTAAGACATAGACTAAGACATAGACTAAGACATAGACTAAGACATAGACTAAGACATAGACTAAGACATAGACTAAGGCAAAGACTAAGACATAGACTAAGGCATAGACTAAGACATAGACTAAGACATAGACTAAGACATAGACTAAGACATAGACTAAGACATAGACTAAGACATAGACTAAGACATAGACTAAGACATAGACAAAGACATAGACATAGACTAAGACATAGACTAAGACATAGACTAAGATATAGACTAAGACATAGACTAAGACATAGACTAAGACATAGACTAAGACATAGACTAAGACATAGACTAAGACATAGACTAAGACATAGACTAAGACATAGACTAAGACATAGACTAAGACATAGACTAAGACATAGACTAAGACATAGACTAAGACATAGACTAAGACATAGACTAAGACATAGACTAAGACATAGACTAAGACATAGACTATGACACAGACTAAGACATAGACTAAGACATAGACTAAGACATAGACTAAGACATAGACTGAGATATAGACTAAGACATAGACTAAGACATAGACTAAGACATAGACTAAGACATAGACTAAGACATAGACTAAGACATAGACTAAGACATAGACTAAGACATAGTCTAAGACATAGACTAAGACATAGACTAAGACATAGACTAAGACATAGACTAAGACATAGACTAAGACATAGACTGAGATATAAAGTAAGACATAGACTATGACACAGACTAAGACATAGACTAAGACATAGACTAAGACATAGACTAAGACATAGACTAAGACATAGACTAAGACATAGACTAAGACATAGACTAAGACATAGACTAAGACATAGACTAAGACATAGTCTAAGACATAGACTAAGACATAGACTAAGACATAGACTAAGACATAGACTAAGACATAGACTAAGACATAGACTAAGACATAGACTAAGACATAGACTAAGACATAGACTAAGACATAGACTAAGACATAGACTAAGACATAGACTAAGACATAGACTAAGACATAGACTAAGACATAGACTAAGACATAGATTAAGACATAGACATAGACTAAGACATAGACTAAGACGTTGCTGTTGGTTACTTCGTGGACTACTAAGCATAACATTTCAAATTCAGCCTGGGTTCGATCGCTGTTCACGGCAAAATCAATTTCTGTAATTACTTCTATTCAAATTAATAATGAGGTACTACATTGTCCTTCATCGGTGGTAAGAAATTTATCATTAATACACCATCGATGTAAGACAATAGCTATAGAACAAAAAGCTCAAATAATGCGTTCAGCTAACAACAGATGGCGCAACTTTATTTTTCAAAAGTACAATTGCGGTGTTTAATAATATAAAGCTTTGTCTATGACCTTTCAGCTCTGTACTAACCCCTTTCCAAAGAAGGTGAACTAATTCGTATATAGAATAATAAGACGTACTTAGCAAAGCGCCAATTCTTTTTAAAAAAGTCATAGACATGGAATAAGACTTAAGCTGCGTTTAGACTGTGCTAATATTTGTGCAAAACTATAAAAATTTTGTTTGTCCTAGTGTAAACACTCGAATTAGTTAGCCACCAAATATTTTTCGACTGTTTGTTGGCTAAAAAAATCTTTGTTTGTGAATAAAACTTTGCATAGTGTAAACACTTTGTCAGCTGGTCGTAACAAATATTTGGCTCGATATTTTGTTTGTTCTCACAATATTTTTGACGGAACAAATAGCGACAAATAATTGTAGAAATGTGGGTTATCAACAGTTATTTTTGACAGTGCTTAACATATAAAAAATTAAATAAGTTGAAATGGCAATACTGGTGAATTCGTTTGACAGATTGTTAAAGTAAAAAGCGCTTTTTTGTAATTTTTTAATATAAAACATATTTTCTAAAAGAAAATGGAAAACATCAATGCAGCAATTGAATCGCCACCATCAGCCAAAAAAACAAAAAGGAAGATGATGACGCACGAATGGAGCGAAGAAAACATATTTAAATTGATCGGCGAAGTGGAATGCCATCCTTGCATTTGGAATGCATCAAGTGCTGACTACCACAAAAAATCCATGCGGGATAGCATATGGACTGAAATTGGCGATATGTTCAATGTTCCATGCGCACTAAGTTTTTATGCAGCGAAGGTTCTTCAGAACGTAGTTCCTTTAGAAGTTTTTAGCAACATCCTTCCATTTTACGACGCTGCACCCAAGCTCGAACCCACACTCTTCTGGATCTTCTTTTTTTCTTTTTGCTGGATTCCTGAAACTGCTATAGCTCCAGCAGTTATTAATAACACTGCTCTGCAAAAATTCATGTTTTGTCTTTCCTTTTAATAAAACTATGCGGACTATATGGATCTTGATTCGCTAAACTCAGATCCGTTGTCGGTTTTTTTCCATCAGATCTGGACTTTTTTTATGGGCGTGGCAAATTTTTCCCCTTAAATTAGTCAGGTACGGAGACCTATTTCGTCCTAACTCGAGAAAGACTCATCCGATTTTCAAAATTAAAACACTTGAAGATGCATAACAAAATTTTAGTCTAATATAATTTTTCTGTATCTCTTATCGTTTTGGAGTTATTTAGAAATTAATGGAGAAAAAATTTTTTTTCGTGCGAAATTCGTAATTTTTTTCAGGTTAAAAATGTAATTAAAAAAAAAGATAAAGAAAAATTTTAACATTTTAAACATTTTTCTAAGAGCTACATATCTTAAGAATAAAATAAGCTTTAAACCATAAAAATCGGTTTAAAATGTAAATTTTATTACACCAAAATGCATCTTTAAGTGTTTTGATTTTGAAAATCGGATGAGTCGTTCTCGAGTTAGGACGAAATAGGTCTCCGTACATGACTAATTTAAGGGGAAAAATTTGCCACGGCCATAAAAAAAAATCCAGATCTCATGGAAAAAAACCGGCAACGGATCTGAGTTTAGCGCATCAAAATCCATGTAGTCCACATAGTTTTATTAAAAGGAGGATTTGGCTGCAGAACAGTGTAATAAGTCTTCAATGTCACTGTCACTAAAAATTTAATTTCACGTTGCTTCACAAACATAATTTGATACTATTTAGCAGATGAATTTCATAAACATAACAACAACATTATTTGACAGATGTTTGTCATACATACCGGACAAATAAAATTATTAGTGCAGTGTAAAGGGGTATACAAATATTTGTACCAAACATGGCTGACACAATATCTTCTGTTATTTGTGCAAATAAAATTTAAACAAATATTAGTGCAATCTAAACGCATGCCCAAACATTAGTCACAAACCATACTATTAGCCCAAACCATTATTTGTTGTGTTTGGACAAATATTAGCATAGTCTAAACGAAGCTTTAGACATTGACAATGCCAATGTCAAGTAGAGATTTTTATGTCTATGACTTCATATTTAACATCTTTAACATGTCAAATATTCGGTCATAAAAAAATATTTCAAATTGACAGGGTCAGCATCTGACCATCTTATTCGAAGGAGTCTAGATTCTGGAATATATCTTAATCTTTTCTCTTGCTTTAGCACGTCCAAAATTTTATGTTTATAGTTTTTTTTTTTCTTAATTTTCGTATTGCATTTC
>OW121742.1:104993400-105055900 GCA_933228675.1 Stomorhina lunata
GAATGATCCCATAACTAGGAAATTTTGTATACTTATACAGTTTTATATAGATAAGAAAAATTAAAGAAAATACATGGCTTGGTTTAAGTTCAACACGCGTCTTTTTATTAGTTCAAAAAATAGATCCACTAATTTGATTAAATTTCGACGACTCCTTGGTTTACCTGCCTTGGACCCCATTTTCACCATTTTTATACCCACCATCAAAAACAATGGGGGGGTATATTGAAGTAGTCATTCCGTGTGTAATTTAATTAATATTGGCTTAAAAACCAAAAGTGATTTATATTCCAAATCTTTATGAAATTTTAAGACGATTGAGCCATGTCCGTCCGTCTGTCTGTTTGTCCGTGTGTATGTCTGTCTCTCTGTTGTCAGTACGATAAAACCTTAACAAAAGGATAAAGGTCCCTAAAATCATTCATAAATATTCTCCATATCTTGGAAATTTTGGTATTGAAATAGGACAAAATCGGTTCACATTTGACTCGTTTATTTGCTGATAAATGACAAATTATAACTGCTGTAATGATAAAATTTCATCGAAATCGGTTCTCATAGCTCCCATACAAAAAACTTACGGAAACATCCTAAATGCCACCATAAATACAATTGAATGCCAATAAATAATAAACTGTATTAGCTATGGCCACTAAATTTAGCACAAGAAAGTCTTATACCAATACCAGCTAGTGTGCAAAATTTTGTCACAATCGGTCACGATTTGACCATAGCACCTATATAAAAAAACTTACGGAAACACAAAAGCACAAATAGAAAAGGGGATTCATGTTCGACTGTCCGTCGCGATAGCTCTTTTAACTACAAGAGCTAGAGAGACAAAATATTGCAAAAGTATTTTTAATTTCTTGAAAAAGTTGTGTATTGAAAATGTACGAAATCGGTTCACATTTAATAAGAGCACCTACATAACCCCTCCCCAAGAATCACATTAATGATAAATTGAATACAATTGTAATAGCTATGACAACTAAACTTAGATTAGAGAAGTTTTATGCAATTGGTGGTCAGTATATCAAATTTTATAGAAATCGGTCCATATTTGACTATAGCTTTCATATGAAAACCACTCCTGGAAACCAAAGAAATTTAACAAAGGCCTATTAAAAGCTATTAAATTAGAAACTGCGTCAGTTATTGCCACTAAATTTTATAAGAATAAGCTTTATATAAATGTATGTCAGTGTGTTAAATTATCTTACAATCGGCCAACATTTGGCTATAGTTCTCATAAACATAACCTTTTTATACCCACCATCAAAAAGAATACCCCCCATTGAGATTGTCATTCCGTTTGTAATTTCCTTAATATTGCCTCAAAAAACAAAAACGATATATATATATTCTGAATCCTTGTGAAATTTTACGACGATTGAGCGATGTCCGTCTGTCCGTCCGTCTGTCTGTTGAAATCACGATAACGCCTTAACGAAAGGATATAGCTCAATGAAACTTAGTTAAAACATTCTTCATCTCTGAGAAAATTTTGGTATTAAAATTGAGCAAAATCGGCTAACATTTGACCATAGCTCCCGTATAACCTCGCCTACGCTAATCGCTTATTTGCTAATAAATAACAAACTATAATAGCTATGATAATAATAAAATTTGGTATGGTGTTTAGCCCTTGGCAGCATATAAAATTTCATCGAAGTCTGTTCACATTTAACCATAGCTCCCATATAAAAAACTTACGGGAACAAACTAAATTCCATCTGAAATTCACTTAAATGCCAATAAATAATAAACTGTAATAGCATTGGCCACTAAATTTAGCACAAAGAAGTCTTATGTGAATGCCAGCCCGTGTGCAAAATTTTGTCATAATCGGTCACCATTTGACCATAGTTCCCATATAAAAAACTTAAGGAAACACAAAAATACAAAAGGAAAAGGGGGTTTATGTCCGTCTGTCCGTTAGATAAAAGCGCGATAGCGCCTTAACTACAAAAGCTAGAGAGACAAAATTTTGTAAAAGTATTTTTGATATGTAACAAAAGTTGTGTACTGAAATGGGGCGAAATCGGTTTTGATTTAGTCAGAGCTCCCATATAACCCCGCCCCGGGAAACACATGAATGCTGATAAATTGAGTACAATTGTAATAGCTATGACGACTAAATTTAGAATAAAGAAGTTTTATGCAACTATTGGTCAGTATATCAAATTTTAGTACCTGGTAGACCGAGCCTTGCTCGGAGCTTTATGATAAGCATTTTGAGGAAAATTTTAAAGTTTTTATATATTTTATATTATAAAGTGCTAAAATAAATTTAGAGGAAAGACATTGTAGAAATATTCAGTTAATTTTGAATTATTTGATTTATTTTGTCCGACCAACACATAGTTTGCATAGTTTACAGTTTAACTCATTTTGAATAATTTTGGAAATTATTCATATCAACAGAAACCTCTGTCGACTCATGCGCAACAACTTTGCTAAAGATTATAGTCTGATCAAATGCACAGTTTACGATTTAATTCATTTTGAGTAGTTTTCTGTGGCGCCACCTGTCGGACTTTGCTTATTCCAATACATAAAACTTCTTCGGCTTATCCGTAACAACTTTGCTGAAGATTATAGCATGATTAAATGTACAGCATACGATTAAATTGACTTTGAGTAAATTTCAGTAGCGCCACCTGTCGAAATTTCTTCATACCAACTAAGAAACCTTCGTCGGCTCATGTGCAACAACTTTGCTAAAGATTGTAGCATGATTAAATGTACAGATTACGATTAAATTGACTTTGAGTAAGTTTCTGTAGCGCCACCTGTCGGAAATTATTCATACCAACTAAAAAGCCTTCGTCGGCTCATGCGCTACAACTTTGCTAAAGATCATAGCATGATCAAATGTACAGTTTACGTTTTAATTAATTTTAAGTAATTTCCAGTGGCGCCATCTGTCGGAAATTAGTCTTATCAACTTTAAAACCTTCGCCGGCTTATCCGCAACATCTTCGCTAAAGAGCATAACACAATCAAATTCACAGTTTACTATTCTATAAAGAACATACATACAGACAAACATTCATTTGTTTAAAATAATACTAATTTTTCCCCCTTTTTATTCCCTAATTTCTAAAAGTTCCATATGTATATTTGGTACTTTTTTGGTGCCAATTGAATTCGGTACATTTTTTTAAAACGCATTTAACATAATGTATAATGTTCCTATTCATATTACTTTGGAGATGTTAAGTTATCATTTTATCCCTTTTTTACCCATTTTGGCTCCAAAATCAAAAAAGTACCAAATACGTGTTTCATGTTTTTTTTACATCTATTGATTGCAGTACCAAGTTTCTTTCTATATTCTTTAGTTTAAAATATAAGAGTGGGTTAAAAAGGTGCCAAAAAAACTATTTTCACCCTTTTTTACCCCCTATCGGACATAGTTTCAAAAAAGTACCAAACACCTGTCCGCTTATTTTCAAAGCTGTTTAAAACGTAATTTTAATTTTGTTTCTATACCTATTACTTTAGGAGACATAGCGTTTTCGATTTTTTCCCCTTTTTACCCGTTTTTACCCTCTTAGAGGTAAAAGTTCCAAAAGTCCCTTCTTCTTCGACCTATACATCAGAAAAGATACTCACTGTCCAAATTTTATCAAAATCGTTAGAGCCGTTTTCGAGATAGCCATTCTATATATATATATATATATATATATATATATATATATATATATACAATTATTGCTCGTTTAAGAATATAAGATATGAATCTTTCCATATTTGACTATAGCTTTCATATAAAAAACACTCCCGGAAGCCAAAAAATATTTAGCAAGGACCGGTTAAAAGCTATTAATTTAGAAACTATGACAGCTATTGCCACCAAAAATAAGCCTTATATAAATACCAGCCAGTGTGTAAAATTTTGTTACAATCGGTCAGCATTTGGCTATAATTCTTTTATATATATTACATCCCCTTTTTTATATCTGCAATCAAAAAGATTCAGAGGTACAAGCAGGAATTCCTAACAAAATATATGGACCTGTCGTATTACTATCAACTTATTTATCCCCCATGTAAACCTTTTAATCAAACGACAGGTCGTAATTCTAAAGATAATTTGATGAAATTTGGTACAGATCATTTTTCTGATAATGGGACCATGGCTATTGAAATTGGTCGAAATCGGTCCATTATTTATGGTACCTCCCATAGGTCCCACTTCTCGGAATTGACATATTGGCCACAAATATCAATATTTTTTCATGAAATTTAAAACATATAATTCTTATGTAAACCTAAATCACTGTATCAAATTTCGGGCTTGACCGACTATAGCGCTTTCTTACTTGTTAAAACTGAAAATGCAGTTTAAATATTTGTTGGTTAAATTTGAATGAAATATTTATTGAATTTGAATGAAAAATCAGTTGACCGGTTTTTAAATGAATATTCATTACATTACATTTTAAGTTAATTTTACTTACATTATATCGAGCCATAACCGCCAAAAGGGCTTAAGCGACATGATGGACGATTTTCATTTTATTATTAAAATTTATTATTCATGATCATCTGCATAATCTCACAAAATATCAGGGCAGCAGAATTTACCGTTATGATTTTACAGCAAAAACAATAAAGACTTAAGTACAATTCACTGTCCAAAGATATTTTAAAAATGCTTCTCCTGTAAATTTTAGTTTTTGGCGCTTGAGTCTTTTCGGCGGTTAGGGCTCGATATTCTGAGTGCATTATCAGTCGCAATACCATATTTTACCTTATGCATTCAGTGTTTTTAGTTGCCTCTTACATTCGTATATATAAACTGTGGCATTTTTGAATCTGGAAATAATGCCTAAATTCAACTTCTTGTCCAGTTATTCCATAGTGAACATAGTACAATCCCCAAAATAAATTTCAATGCCTTCCAAAGAGATGTTTTTTTTTTTGCTGACAATTTTTGTTCCTGGTGAATAGAACTTACTCAGTCTTGTTTAGATTAAAAATTGACGTAGTTATAAACCTGAGAACGGAACACCCTTTTCGTCGTATACTAGTACATAATATGAAAATAGTTCTTCAGTTTTTGTAAATAATCTTGATATAAAGTTTTGTTTTAGTTTTTGTCCTTCCTGTATTTGATGGCAGTTTCATTTAAAGACTGTTGCTTTTTCCCAGGCAGCATCATTAGGCTTTAACTAATATACATTGCGTTTTAAACCAAAATTAGAGAAGAAATTAAATAGTCTTAAGAGACAATTTGTAGTTGTTGTTGACAACCAATCGATGCATCGATTGTCATCAATATCGTCTATATACCAATCACTCTGGAACACAACCTTTAGAAAGATCGAAGGGGTGTTCTACTGATGCAATATATAAACGATTCTATCGTTGTGACTACCACCACTACCACAGCGACTTTTGATATAGTCAACTGCATAGTCTCTGGCGAACAAAAATGTATCTGATGTTATATCGTCTACCCAAATTCATCGCCTTCAAACGAAGAACTTACACTGACCCGAAAAACTAATTGGTAAATTCTTTTAGATTTATACCGTCATATTGAATGCTGTAGTTAGCCGATTAAGAGCCGAAGTTTTTATCTCGTAGGAGTATTATTTGCTTTATAGTTATCCGACCGAGAGCCGAAGTGTTTATCTCGTCGGAGTGAATGCGGTAGTTAGTCGATTGAGAGCTGAAGTTTTTATCTCATCAGAGTATTATTTGCTTTGTAATTAGCCGATCCGATCAATAGAAGCCGAAGCACTTATCATTGAAACGTAGTTAGCCAACCGAGAGGTGAAGCATTTATGTCGTTGGATAGTAGGCTCATAGCTAACCAATCGGATAATTATTTCATAATATATCGTAGGTAGCTGAGACTCCATAATTAATCCGATATTTCATAAAATCCTATAGTTAGTCCTTAAGAAACATTTGTACTTAAAATCTAGTCGAAGAACTCACAACTTGGGTAGTGCCGATCGTAAGATAAAAACTAGTACTGTACAAAGTTAAAAGTTTCTTATTGCCTTTGCCTTAATAACAACCACTTTTCCCGAAGTCTCAGGAAGATACTAAGCTGACACGTCGAAGCAAAAGATACGGAAAAAAGCAGACATTTTATGAACCTGGACAGACTAGGCAAACCTTAGCTGGACAAAAATTGCATTACAAGGATGATTCACTGAGTCTGCAGTTAGACTCAGTCTATCTTTAGATGCAAACCTCTCGTCGAATCTGAATTTGGTCTTATGTTTTTTGTGTTATGTTTTTTTGTGTTAGTGTATCTTATGACCATTCTGGGTCTTATGGATGAAGGGAAATAGATC
This sequence comes from Stomorhina lunata, assembly GCA_933228675.1. Taxonomy (NCBI): domain Eukaryota; kingdom Metazoa; phylum Arthropoda; class Insecta; order Diptera; family Rhiniidae; genus Stomorhina; species Stomorhina lunata. Next base: position 104,999,724 of record OW121742.1, read on the forward strand.
ATGATCCAAACTTGACAAGATTTGGAATACTTTCTTACTGGTCTTAAATCTGGCCTTAATTCTTTAATATATCAAAACTTAACATTTGTTTAACTATATTTTTGAAACCTTACACCGTTCATTACCCTACAAATCAGTCATTATCCTGTGTTGGGTATTGATTAATAATCACTATCCTTTTACAAATATGATTGATTTGTTCACATACATTTTTCCTTTTACTTTGGGTAAAATGACACATTTTGTTTTCAATCTTTGAGATGGCCTCAGGTTTATCTATATCATGTTCCTTATTTATTGTATATCATTTCCATGACCTTTGATTGAAATTGTTTAGAGACAATGAATCTCAACTTTAACATAAAGGAAAAGCAATACAAGGACTTTAAGAAAAAAAACCTGATGACAAATTGTTAGCACTTTTAAAAGTCTCCTCTATCATCATATTTTCCTTCTTGGCAAAAGAAAATGGACAAAAAGTAAACAAGACTAGGAAATTTTGAAAAAAAAATTCTAATATAAAAAATTTCGAAAAAAAATCTCAATGTTAAATTACCATGAAATGAAATATACCTTTAAGTTTTTCCTACCTTTTTCACAAATGGTTTTAGAAAAGTAATGCAAATAGAATGGAAAAAAGTTTACAAAAGTGTAATCAAATTAAAAAAAATTGGTATGAAATGAAAATGTCAAATTTATTTAAATGAACAAAAAGCTCATATGCGTGTCGAAATGGAACCTAGACCTTAAAATTACTTAGGACTAATTCAAATATACAAAGTTGGAAAATACATCAAGTTTTTGTGCAAAAACCAAAATCACTTTAAAACACACTCTCAAAGTAAAGGCAATACTCCCGCAGGACCCAGCGGGAACAAAATCCAATTCAGAAGACTTCAAGCAGACAAAATTAAAATCTATAAAAAAATTTCTAAAACAATTTTTGTATGAAAAATTTTCTTCAAAAAATTTTTATATGAAAAATATTCTATAAAAATTTTTTTTATAAAAAATTTTCTTAAAAAAATGTTTATATGAAAAATTATCTTTAAAAAATTTTTATATGAAAAATTATCTTTAAAAAATTTTTATATGAAAAATTTTCTTTCAAAAATTTTTATATGAAAAATTTTCTTTCAAAAATTTTTATATGAAAAATTTTCTTTCAAAAATTTTTATATGAAAAGTTTTCTATAAAAATTTTTATATGAAAAATTTTCTATAAAAATTTTTATATGAAAAATTTTCTACAAAAATTTTTATATGAAAAATTTTCTTTACAAAATTTTTATATGAAAAATTTTCTTTACAAAATTTTTGTATGAAAAATTTTCTATAAAAATTTTTATGTGAAAATTTTCTATAAAAATTTTTATGTGAAAATTTTCTATACAAATTTTTATATGAAAAATTTTCTATAAAAATTTTTTATGAAAAATTTTCTATAAAAATTTTTATATGAAAAATTTTCTATAAAAATTTATGTATGAAAAATTTTCTATAAAAATTTTTATATGAAAAATTTTCTACAAAAATTTTTATATGAAAAATTTTCTATAAAAAATTTTTATATGAAAAATTTTCTATCAAAAATTTTTAAATGAAAAATTTTCTATCAAAAATTTTTATATGGGAATTAATTATTCGAACTTTAGAATTAATTGAAAAATTAGGTTTAATCAGGCTTGTGTTCATTTAATTTTCAAATTATTAATTTTGAAAATTGGAAAGTAAATTATGGAGAAAAACTGAAAAAATTATTTTTGAACGCGGCTAGTGGATTGCAATTTCTGTCCCGCCACAGGACGTCATCAGCACTTAGCGCCCTCGACCACAGTCGAGTTGTCAAAGTGAAAAGATCGAGCAAAACAAGTAATAGGAGAATACACAATCAATTAAACGTAGGGATGTTCGATCAAACTCAATGAGTTAAATTGATGATTATCTCTGCAATTTGACGTCCTGTGGCGGGACAGAAATTGCAATCCACTAGCCGCGTTCAAAAATAATTTTTTCAGTTTTTCTCCATAATTTACTTTCCAATTTTCAAAATTAATAATTTGAAAATTAAATGAACTCAAGCCTGATTAAACCTAATTTTTCAAAAATTTTTATATAAAAAATTTTCTACAAAAAAATTTTATATGAAAAATTTTCTATAAAAAATTTTTATATGAAAAATGTTCTATAAAAATTTTTGTATGAAAAATTTTCTATAAAAATTTTTATGTGAAAAATTTTCTATAAAAATTTTTATGTGAAAAATTTTCTATAAAAATTTTTATGTGAAAAATTTTCTATAAAAATTTTTATGTGAAAAATTTTCTATAAAAATTTTTATATGAAAAATTTTTTATAAAAATTTTTATATGAAAAATTTTTTATGAAAATTTTTATATGAAAAATTTTCTATAAAAATTTTTGTATGAAAAACTTTCTATACAAATTTTTATATGAAAAATTTTCTATAAAAATTTTTATATGAAAAATTTTCTATAAAAAGTTTTATATGAAAAATTTTCTGTAAAAATTTTCTTTAAAAATTTTTATATGAAAAATTTTCTATAAAAATTTTTATATGAAAAATTTTTTATAAAAATTTTTTATATAACAAATTTTCTATAAAAAATTTTTATATGAAAAATTTTCTTTACAAAATTTTTATATGAAAAATTTTCTATAAAAATTTTTATATGAAAAATTTTCTACAAAAATTTTTATATGAAAAATTTTCTATAAAAAATTTTTATATGAAAAATTTTCTATAAAAAATTTTTATATGAAAAATTTTTTATAAAAATTTTTATAAGAAAAATTTTCTAGAAAAAATTTTTATATGAAAAATTTTCTATAAAAACTTTTATATAAAAACTTTTCTATAAAAATTTTCTATCCAAAAATTTTTATATGAAAAATTTTCTATAAAAAATTTTTATATGAAAAATGTTCTATAAAAATTTTTGTATGAAAAATTTTCTATAAAAATTTTTGTGTGAAAAATTTTCTATAAAAATTTTTATGTGAAAAATTTTCTATAAAAATTTTTATGTGAAAAATTTTCTATAAAAATTTTTATGTGAAAAATTTTCTATAAAAATTTTTATGTGAAAAATTTTCTATAAAAATTTTTATGTGAAAAATTTTCTATAAAAATTTTTATGTGAAAAATTTTCTATAAAAACTTTTATATAAAAACTTTTCTATAAAAATTTTCTATCCAAAAATTTTTATATGAAAAATTTTCTATAAAAAATTTTTATATGAAAAATTTTCTGTAAAAATTTTTATATGAAAAATTTTCTTTAAAAATTTTTATATGAAAAATTTTCTATAAAAATTTTTATATGAAAAATTTTTTATATAACAAATTTTCTATAAAAAATTTTTATATGAAAAATTTTCTTTACAAAATTTTTATATGAAAAATTTTCTATAAAAATTTTTATATGAAAAATTTTCTACAAAAATTTTTATATGAAAAATTTTCTTATATAAAAACTTTTCTATAAAAATTTTCTATCCAAAAATTTTTATATGAAAAATTTTCTATAAAAATTTTTATATGAAAAATTTTCTATAAAAATATTTTTATGAACAATTTGCTATAAAAATTGTTATATGAAAAATTTTCTTTAAAAGATTTTTTTATGAAAACTTTTCTTTAAAAAAATTTTATAAGAAAAATTTTCTTTAAAAAAATTTTATATGAAAAATTTTCTATAAAAATTTTTATATGAAAAATTTTCTATAAAAATTTATATATGAAAAATTTTCTAAAAAAATTTATATATGAAAAATTTTCTATAAAAATTTATATATGAAAAATTTTCTATAAAAATTTATATATGAAAAATTTTCTATAAAAATTTTTATATGAAAAATTTTCTATAAAAATTTTTATATGAAAAATTTTCTATAAAAATTTTTATATGAAAAATTTTCTATAAAAACTTTTATATAAAAACTTTTCTATAAAAATTTTCTATCCAAAAATTTTTATATGAAAAATTTTCTATAAAAATTTTTATGTGAAAAATTTTCTATAAAAATCTTTATGTGAAAAATTTTCTATAAAAATTTTTATATGAAAAATTTTCTATAAAAATTTTTATATGAAAAATTTTCTATAAAAATATTTAAATAAAAAATTTTCATAATAATTTTTATATGAAAAATTTTCTACAAAAATTTTTATATAAAAAATTTTGTAGAAAAAATTTTTGTATGAAAAATTTTCTAGAAAAAATTTTTATATGAAGAATTTTCTACAACAATTTTTATATGAAAAATTTTCTATAAAAATTTTTATATGAAAAATTTTCTATAAAAATTTTTATATGAAAAATTGTCTATACAAATTTGTATATGAAAAATTTGCAATAAAAATTTATTATAAACAATTTTTATATGAAAAACTTTTTGCAAAATAAATTATATTGAAAATCCCTAAGGTATGCTATATAATATTTGCTTAAAAGTCTGAGTTTTCGATCTATATGGAATGCGACGATTTCCCAAATCTTTTTGGAAAATAGTAGATATCCTATTAAAATCCCCTTAAGAAGTCCCTTTGAAAATTTTCCCTTTGGTAACAAATAGTACTTTTCCAACTTTTACATGTGTAGAACAAATATGTATACAAAACAAATTTTTACACACACATTTACTTTTACAAATTGTATTTAGACTTATTTACCTTTTCAATGCCTTTACTGCAGGAGTATCAATTTAAGTGGGTTACCTTGAGCCTATTTATCAAACAAAAAACCTCAACATAATTAATCTTCTTATAGGGTCGACGACAACAGCAGCTCTTGCTGCCTCTTTTTCGCAACAGACCTTGTAAAATGTTGGTCTTGATTTTGTTTGTGTGGTGGTGGTAACCTTTGTAATGTCATCAGTTACTGTGGTATTTTATTCAGACCCACTTTCGTATATGGGACATATATTGCAAAACCAAAGAGGTTTAAATATAAAATGGGAGTTACAAAGAAAACTTAAACACTAAATTTTTTCTTTTAATAATTTTTTACTTTCTATGACAGAAAAAAGTTTATATGAGTTAGGCAGGATGAACCAAACTATAAGACCCACACAGTCGGAAATATGCAGATTTGGGCCTCAATAAAAATTTTTCTATAACAAAATTTTTCTATAGAAAAATTTTCAATATAAAAATTTTTCTATAGAAAAATTTTCAATATAAAAATTTTTCTATAGAAAAATTTTCAATATAAAAATTTTTCTACAGAAAAATTTTCAATATAAAAATTTTTCTATAGAAAAATTTACAATATAAAAATTTTTCTATAGAAAAATTTTCAATATAAAAATTTTTCTATACAAATTTTTGTATAAAAATTTTCAATATAAAAAATTTTCAATATAAAAATTTTTCTATAGAAAAATTTTCAATATAAAAATTTTTGTATAGAAAAATTTTCAATATAAAAATTTTTCTATAGAAACATTTTCAATATAAAAATTTTTCTACAGAAAAATTTACAATATAAAAATTTCTCTATAGAAAAATGTTCAATATAAAAATTTTTCTATATAAAAATTTTCAATTTAAAAATTTTTCTATAGAAAAATTTTCAATGTAAAAATTTTTCTATAGAAAAATTTTCAATATAAAAATTTTTCTATAGAAACATTTTCAATATAAAAATTTTCTATAGAAAAATTTTCAATATAAAAATTTTTCTATAGAAAAATTTTCAATATACAAATTTTTCTATAGAAAAATTTTCAATATACAAATTTTTCTATAGAAAAATTTTCGTTATAAAAAGTTTTCTATAGAAAAATTTTCGTTATAAAAATTTTTCTATAGAAAAATTTTGGTTATAAAAATTTTTCTATAGAAAAATTTTCAATATAAAAATTTTCTATAGAAAAATTTTCAATATAAAAATTTTTCTATAGAAAAATTTTCAATATGAAAATTTTTCTATAGAAAAATTTTCGTTATAAAAAATTTTCTATAGAAAAATTTTCGTTATAAAAATTTTTCTATAGAAAAATTTTCGTTATAAAAATTTTTCTATAGAAAAATTTTCGTTATAAAAATTTTTCTATAGAAAAATTTTCGTTATAAAAATTTTTCTATAGAAAAATTTTTGTTATAAAAATTTTTCTATAGAAAAATTTTCGTTATAAAAATTTTTCTATAGAAAAATTTTCGTTATAAAAATTTTTCTATAGAAAAATTTTCGTTATAAAAATTTTTCTATAGAAAAATTTTCGTTATAAAAATTTTTCTATAGAAAAATTTTCGTTATAAAAATTTTTCTATAGAAAAATTTTCGTTATAAAAATTTTTCTATAGAAAAATTTTCGTTATAAAAATTTTTCTATAGAAATTTTCGTTGTAAGTTTCTTTCTATAAACAAATTTTTGTTATAAATTTTTTTCTGTAGAAGAATTTTCGTTATAAAAATTTTTCTATAGAAAAATTTTTTATAAAAAAAATTTCCCGTAGAAAACTTTTCGTTATAAAATTTTTTCTATAGACAAAAAAAAATTTCCGTTTAACATTTTGACTATAAAAAAAATTTCGTTATAAATTTTTTTATGTAAAAGAATTTTCGTTACAATTTTTTTTCTATAGAAAAGTTTTCGTTATCAAATTTTTTGTATACTAAAATTGTTTTTATAGAAAAATTTTCTTTATAATATTTTACTATAGAAAACTTGATATAAAATTTTTTCTATAGAAAAATTTTCGATATACAATTTTTTCTATAGAAAAATTTTTCTATAGACAAATTTTCGATGTAAAATTTTTTCTATAGAAAAATTTTCGTTATAAAAATTTTTTTATAGAAAAATTTTCGTTATAAAAATTTTTCTATAGAGAAATTTTCGACATAAAAATTTTTCTATAAAAAATTTTCTATATAAAAATTTTTCTATAGAAAAATTTTCAATACAAAAATTTTTCTATAGAAAAATTTTCAATATAAAAATTTTTTATAGAAAAATTTTTCGATTGAAAAATTTTCGATATAAAATTTTTTCAATAGAAAAATTTTCGATATATAAATTTTTTCGATAGAAAAATTTTCGATATAAAATTTTTTGTATGTAGAAACTGTGAATATGAAATGTCGTTATTGGAATCGAAGTTATTTCTTAAAGATATACTTAAGTTGCCTATCCCTGCCTACACCAACTCCCATAAGTAGACTCTAGCCTACAACTTCAGGAAAAATAAAGCTGATAAATATAAAGAAAAGAAGAAAACGACAAGCCATTAGTTGTGGTTTCATAATGGTTACAATTTGGTTGTAACATAATTTCAACAACTGTGTAAATAATAAAGTGAATTTTACCCAAACGCCCATACCTTTAAGTTCCCTAAGAAGGATTTGGGTAAAAGGTTTTGGTTTTCAAGTAAAATCTGTTGAAAAGTAGAAAATTAATTTTTTTGAAAGCATACATTTGGGTAGAAAACTAAAACCCATATAAACAGCATTAAAACTAAAGTAAACTTTTAGGCTGTTAAAGGAAATTTGTAGGCATAAACAAGAAAAAGGTAAAGCTTGTGCAGAAGATATTTGTAAAAGTATCTAATTTTTTTTTTGTTTAATGATTATTTAATTAACTTATGTATAATTAGTAAGATTTTTAGATAAAGTTGGTATAGGAGACTTGTGGTAAATTAGTAAAAATTAAAGTTAAATGAAGGGTAGGATTATTTTATTCAAAAATTATGTAGAAAATAAGAAAAAATTAATAACAAATATCCTTTGTTTGAACTTTGATCTTATCTAGTTTGGTTAGTTTTTAATTTATAAAAAGCATACTTTTAGGCTTAGATCCCTAGGCTGTTATTATTTAAAAGTTTCGAAAGTGTTATATTATGACAGGTATTAAGAGTTTTTTTCCTTTTTTTTGTGAAAGGCAATCAAGATTTAGTTTAAATAATAGTTTGTCATATAAGCATTTCCCTCAATGTTTAACAATTTAAAATTTAATTTCCTTTGCCTTTATTAAGGCTTTAAGTAAATAATTTGTTGTATAGCATATGTTCTAGGCAAACCTATTTCAAAAGGCCTTAATTAAGAATAACTTTTTTTGATATTTACTTCAATTATTTACTAAACAAATTTGTTTTTTCATTAAGTCTTTTCTAAAGCACACTTTTGGGGGTCTTTTTCTTAATTTGCTTTGAATGCTTACGAAACATGCATAAATAACATGAGATAGTTATTATTTTATAGATTCCATAATGACTCTAAGGACAGTCTTAAGTGCTTATACAAATTTTCTTTGTAATTTAGTATATTTTTTATGTAATTTATTTAAACAAAAATCAACAATATTTGTAAAATTTTAAAATAATGTATACTTTTAGGGGGAATATTTGCTTGATTATATAATTTTAAATATCCCCAAGTAATTTAATGTGATAGCACTGCTAGTAATTTTTGTATTACCGACACGTCACACTTTGGGGCGAAAGCCTTCAATAATGGCGATTAATTAAAAAAATGAACTTTAACTTTCACAACCATATTTGGTACCATATGAAAGTAGATAGAATTCTACATCACTAACTTCAAAAATAAAAGTTCTTGGTAGTTTATTTTATTTACAGTGTGTGTTCAAAGTTCAATAATTTTTGTTATTTTTGCGCGAAAGAAAAAATTTTGATACTTCAAGTGATTATAGTTTTTATTAAAACTTTTATAAGTAAAAGTCTTTTAATGGAACCGTTAACTTCAGGTATATGAGCATTTAAAAATATATTTTTTATTTAAATAAATGTTTTAAAAATATTTAAAAAATAAAAAAACAAATTGCTCTAAAAATTTGGTAATTTTAATATATACATTGAGTTTTAACAACTTTGCGGATGAGTGCAGGAAAAAATGATTATATGGTCTTAAAATATAATATTTTAGCTAATAAATCCCAAAATATTCTGTTGCGCGTTAGTGCGATTTTTGAGTTATGGAAGTTTTTGTAAATGAATTCTAGTTACCGACAGGTCGGTTTCAAAACTCATTTTTTATATTTTCGAAAATTTTACTTAGAAAATATAAGAATATAAAAATCATTTCACCGGTAATTAAAAGTATACAACTAGGAAAATAAAATTAATGAAAAACGGAGGTCAATTCTTTAACAGTTTTGCCGTACCAACGATTTTAATTCGCCGATTTTCGGCGAAAAATTTAATTTTTTGGTCTTTATTTTACAAGTGCTTATTAAATTTATTTCTGTTCAATTTTGATAAAACTGTTAATCAATATTATTGCTCAGTATATAAAAAATTTAAAGTGAGTCTTTTTTTTAAATTGGATAATTTTAACCCTTTCTTTCCTGGGGCAAAGCTCAAATTTTTAATTTTTTATTTTTCATGGTAATATAACAATAATCAAATAATTATTTTTATGAAATTAATGATACAAATAATTATTTTTATATGATTTTTCGAAATTCACTATTAAATTCTTAAATTTCCCTAATTTTGTCATAAAAAAATTAAAAATCCAAATTTTTACTTTTGAGCCCGGGAAAAAAAGGGTTAATGTCATACAATTTCGAAAAAAACATCCAGCATACATTCTCCATATACTGGACAATAATATGCATTATGATATTGTTAAATTTGAACATAAATGAAATTTACCAAGCACCTCCTCAAATTATGACCAAAAAATTACATTTCCGCGAAATTTTAAAAATATGATGATTATGTAGTAAATATTGCTTTTATAAATAACTAAATGAAGAAAATAAAGAAGCTTTATATTTTTTTAATGTTTATTTTCTAAAATGTTTGTTTTGTGTTTACAAATATTTATAAATAAAAAATAATAATATTTTCTAATGTGACTTTTCTGAGTATAATCTTTGGAGTTATGAATTTTGAAAAAAACGTATTTTTTGTTAAAACTAAACATAAACAAATATTTAATATTTATTTTATTTATTTAAACAAAAAAAAATATTTTTTCTAAAGACACATAAAATATGCTCTAATTTACAATTTAATTTATTAATTTATCGTTTTTAATTCCAAAGTTACAGCAAAAATAGTCAAATAAGACCATTTTATCCAAAATAGAAAAAAGCCCATAAAAGGTTAACAATTTATGTTTTTTCAAAATTTGTTCTTTTAAATATTGGACTTTTATGTATTTATTAATATTTATCATTAAAAAATAACAATATTTTAATATTACGACTTTTATGAATTAATCGCCACTTTCTGTACCATCCACCCCACTGTGCGTCAATTTTATAGAGGTCAGCAAATATTTGTTATGATTTATCTAAATATCAGATACATTTTGACAGAAACATATTTCTAGATATAATTCGCATTTACTACCATATGATTTTTTTCCCTATATAAATTTTTAAAATTATAAAACTGCAAGAATGAAACAATAAAAAATGTTGTAACAGAAAACATTTTTGTAAACATGTCACTTTTACGTTTTATAAGCTTCTAATCTTTATATTTAATCATATAAATTTAATAAAAACAAGTAAGAGTGTTATATTCGGCTATGCCGAATCTTATATACCCACCATCAAGTTGTGTTAAATTTTGAAATATCTCTCTCATATATCTACGAGGGTGCAGCTAATTCAAAATGTGGACCGAATTCGAAAAAAGATGTTACGCTAGTTGGTATTGTTAGCAAAATATTTGGACTAAATTCGGTTGCAGAAGCTTTATAATTCGATATTTAAAAGTATGTAAGTGGTTTTCCTAGTATTTACTTTGCACAAAATTTAATCTTATAACCTGGGCCCTATTTCACTAAACTACAATTCTACAAGTTTACAAGTTACAATTACAAGTCTAATTCTTACAAGTGCTGTTCAATTGTGTTTCATTAAAATTTTCACAACAATTGTAGCTTTTTGGACTTGTAAACTACAATTTCTACAATTACAATTTCTAAAATTACAATTTCTACAATTATAATAAAATATATGGAGTCAAATAAAACATTTTTGAACTCGTACTGAACTACACTATCTACGATTTTCATGAAATTATATACATTCTCCTAGCCTAGGCAATTTTTACACTTCTTCAAAATTTTTAATTTCGCTTTGGTTCAGATTTTATGGCGGTTCAAAGTTCGTTTTTTTCAAGATTTTTTGTACTGAAATATTATGAATTATTTTAGAAAAATTTTTTTGTCTTCCGATCCATCATGGGCTCATTTTTTTGGTTTTCATATTTTGTTGTCTACACTATTATCCGCATTTGAAAAAATGATAAAGAAAATAGAAGATATGCTTTTTGAGGTATCCTTGAGGCAAGGACATCATTGATTTTCCTTGTTTTGCATACATGATTATATTTTCATATCCTTCACCACTATAGGTGGAAAGCGTATTATAAGTTTGGGCTGATGTATGTAACGCATAAAAATATTGGTCTTAGACCACCTTTAGTACACCAATGGACTTAGAATTCATTCCTGAGTCGATGTCAGTCCATCTGGCTCGACCCCCATGTAAACCTTGTAATCAAACAAAATAAATAAATGTTCATTAATATTGATTTGATTTTGTGTTAATTTTAACTAATTTTTATTAAAAGATAGTTAAAAACCAAATTTGAATTCAATTTATCATTCACTTGCAACTTGTAAAAATTTTTTTGAGAGTCTCAGTCGACCCTATGCTTTTTGTCTACAATTCTACAAGTGTACAAGTACAAATTTAGATTAGTGAAACAAAACCACTTGTAGAAGTTCGACTTGTAAACTTGTGAATTGTCAAAATCACTTGTAATTAGCTATAAACTTGTAATTGTATTTTAATGAAACACAATTTTTTACAAGTTCACAATTTTACAGGTAAAAAAACTTGTAATTGTAGACTTGTAGCTTAGTGAAATAGGGCCCTGATGTAGTTTAGCATTAATAGTATGAATATAATAAATACTTTTCGTTTAGCTTAATATTTTGTTAGGAGGGAGCTCTGACTAAATGTGAACCGATTTCATCCATTATTAGTACACAACTTCTGTTACATATCAAAAATACTTTTGTACAATTTTGTCTCTCTAGCTCTTGTAGTTAAGTAGCTATCGCACTTTTATCTGACGGACAGACGGACATAAACCTCCTATTCTTTTTGTATTTTTGTGTTTCCCCAAGTTTTTTATATGGGAGCTATGGTCAAATAGTGACCGATTGTAACAAAATTTTACACACTAGCTGACATTCACATAAGACTTCCTTTTGTAAAATTTTGTTGCTGTAGCCCTTTTCGTTAAGGCGCTATCGCGCTTTTATCTGACGGACAGACGAACATAAATCCCCTTTTCATTTTGTATTTTTGTGTTTCCGTAAGTTTTTTATATGGGACCTATGGTCAAATGGTGACCGATTGTGACGAAATTTTGCGTACTGGCTGGTATTCACATAAGACTTCCTTGTGCTTAATTAAGTGGCCAAAAGCTATTACAGTTTATCATTTATTGGCATTTAAGTGTATTTCAGGTGGAATTTAGGCTGTTATCGTAAGTTTTTTGTATGGGAGCTATGGTTAAATGTGAACCGATTTCGATGAAATTTTATATGCTACCTATTGCTTTTGCAAAACTTCTAGATACCAAATTTTGTCATCATAGCTGTTATAATTTATCATTTAATAGCAAATAAGCGATTAGCCTAGACGAGGTTATACGGGAGCTATGGTCAAATGTGAACCGATTTTGCCAGATTTTAATGCCAACATTTTCCAAGAAATGAAGAATATTTGTGCCAAATTTCGGTGACCTATGTCCTTTCGTTAAGGTTTTATCGTGCCGACAACAGCCAGACAGACATCGCTTTAGAATTTCATAAGATTTTAGAATATACTTCAATTTTGGTTTTTGAGCCAATATTAATGAAAAGTATTCGAAAATGATCTCGAGGGATCCTTTTAGAAGGGGTTGTCCGAAACTTGATGGAAAAACCAAGAAGAGTAAAATCTTCAAAGTTTGGCTTACCAAATTGGAGAATATGAGCACAAGATCATGGAATTCGAAAATAAGATAGGCCTTTGATTACTTAAACAAGTAATTCACGCTTGCCGGAAAGCGACCAACCACTGCCAGGGCTTGAAAGGGTATCTGTAACTATGCCAACGATATTTTTTCGAGCTCGTGCAGTTAAGAGGGTTTTATCGAATCTCAACATAAACAAGTCTTCCGGGCCGGATGGTATTCCAGCGCTGGTCTTGAAGTAGTGCCCTTCGACGCTAGCTCGTCCATTAGCAAACCTCTTCAGTACCTTATACCATGCCGGTGAATTTCCTATGTGTTGGAAGGTTGCTAATGTAACGCCAATCCCTAAAAAGTGTGAGACTAACAACCCTGACAATTACCGACCAATAGCGATTTATTCAGCACTTTCCAAAGTAATGGAGAGTATGGTAAATTACCATCTGGTTAAATATTTAGAGTCTTACAACTTACTAAGCGACCGCCAGTATGGATTTCGTAGGGGGTGCTCTACGGGGGACTTACTACCATTCCTATCAGAAAAATGGTGGCGTCCCATTCACCATTTTGGCGAAAGTAAAGTTGTGGCTCTTGATATATCCAAGGCGTTCGATAGAGTGTGGCATGGTGCACTTTTATCAAAACTTGTTGCTTTTGGTGTTGGTAATACCTTCTCTCGATTTATATCGAGCTTTCTCAGGGATCGTCGACCCTATGCTTTTTGTCTACAATTCTACAAGTGTACAAGTACAAATTTAGATTAGTGAAACAAAACCACTTGTAGAAGTTCGACTTGTAAACTTGTGAATTGTCAAAATCACTTGTAGCTACAAACTTGTAATTGTATTTTAAATGAAAAAAATTTTTAATGAAGCACAATTTTTCACAAGTTCACAATTTTACAGGCAAAAATACTTGTAAATGTAGACTTGTAGCTTAGTGAAATAGGGCCCTGATGTAGTTTAGCATTAATAGTATGTTAAATACTTTTCGTTTAGCTTAATATTTTGTTAGGAGGGAGCTCTAACTAAATGTGAAACGATTTCATCCATTTTCAGTACACAACTTTTGTTACATATCAAAAATACTTTTGTACAATTTTGTCTCTCTAGCTCTTGTAGTTAAGTAGCTATCGCACTTTTATCTGACGGACAGACGGACATAAACCTCCTATTCTTTTTGTATTTTTGTGTTTCCCCAAGTTTTTTATATGGGAGCTATGGTCAAATAGTGACCGATTGTAACAAAATTTTACACACTAGCTGACATTCACATAAGACTTCCTTTTGTAAAATTTTGTTGCTGTAGCCCTTTTCGTTAAGGCGCTATCGCGCTTTTATCTGACGGACAGACGAACATAAATCCCCTTTTCATTTTGTATTTTTGTGTTTCCGTAAGTTTTTTATATGGGACCTATGGTCAAATGGTGACCGATTGTGACGAAATTTTGCGTACTGGCTGGTATTCACATAAGACTTCCTTGTGCTTAATTAAGTGGCCAAAAGCTATTACAGTTTATCATTTATTGGCATTTAAGTGTATTTCAGGTGGAATTTAGGCTGTTATCGTAAGTTTTTTGTATGGGAGCTATGGTTAAATGTGAACCGATTTCGATGAAATTTTATATGCTACCTATTGCTTTTGCAAAACTTCTAGATACCAAATTTTGTCATCATAGCTGTTATAATTTATCATTTAATAGCAAATAAGCGATTAGCCTAGACGAGGTTATACGGGAGCTATGGTCAAATGTGAACCGATTTTGCCAGATTTTAATGCCAACATTTTCCAAGAAATGAAGAATATTTGTGCCAAATTTCGGTGACCTATGTCCTTTCGTTAAGGTTTTATCGTGCCGACAACAGCCAGACAGACATCGCTTTAGAATTTCATAAGATTTTAGAATATACTTCAATTTTGGTTTTTGAGCCAATATTAATGAAAAGTATTCGAAAATGATCTCGAGGGATCCTTTTAGAAGGGGTTGTCCGAAACTTGATGGAAAGACCAAGTAGAGTAAAATCTTCAAAGTTTGGCTTACCAAATTGGAAAATATGAGCACAAGATCATGGAATTCGAAAATAAGATAGGCCTTTGATTACTTAAACAAGTAATTCACGCTTGCCGGAAAGCGACCAACCACTGCCAGGGCTTGAAAGCGTATCTGTAACTATGCCAACGATATTTTTTCGAGCTCGTGCAGTTAAGAGGGTTTTATCGAATCTCAACATAAACAAGTCTTCCGGGCCGGATGGTATTCCAGCGCTGGTCTTGAAGTAGTGCTCTTCGACGCTAGCTCGTCCATTAGCAAACCTCTTCAGTACCTTATACCATGCCGGTGAATTTCCTATGTGTTGGAAGGTTGCTTATGTAACGCCAATCCCTAAAAAGGGTGAGGCTAACAACCCTGACAATTACCGACCAATAGCGATTTGTTCAGCACTATCCAAAGTAATAGAGAGTATGGTAAAATACCATCTGGTTAAATATTTAGAGTCTTACAACTTACTAAGCGACCGCCAGTATGGATTTCGTAGGGGGCGCTCTACGGGGGACTTACTAGCATTCCTATCAGAAAAATGGTGCCGTTCCATTCACCATTTTGGCGAAAGTAAAGTTGTGGCTCTTGATATTTCCAAGGTGTTCGATAGAGTGTGGCATGGTGCACTTTTATCAAAACTTGTTGCTTTTGGTGTCGGTAATACCTTCTCTCGATTTATATCGAGCTTTCTCAGGGATCGTACTATAAGAGTTGTTGTAGATGGGGTCTCATCAAACGAGTTCAAGATCAATTCATTGGTACCGCAAGGCTCTGTTCTTTCTCCTACTCTATTTCTTATATTCACTAACGACCTTCTATTTCAAACTTCCAATCCTATCTATTCTTTTGCAGATGATAGTAACATTTGCCATTCGTATTCATTTAATCATAGACCGGATCTTCCGCAGATTGTGGCTATGAGACAAAACATGAATGAATCATTAAATCGCGATCTCGAAACCGTTTCCAAATGGGGACGTGTAAATAGAGTCGACTTTAATGCACGCAAGACCCAGTGTTGTATGCTTACGCATAAACGCACGGCAGATCATGTTACTTCATCTGTATCCATGGATGGTGTAAATATTCAGGAATCAGATGCGCTTGATGTTCTGGGCATGAAAATTCAATGTGATGTCCGTTGGACTAAGCACATCTTTCAAGTGTCGAAAGAAGCATTCAAGTGCCTAGGTTTTCTAAAACGGTGTAAGAGATACTTCACTCCAACTGATCTCCTTAAAATTTACACCACCTATATCCGACCAAAAATGGAATACAACTCTCATGTATGGGCCGGTGCTTCAAAGTCTATTTTGGAGCTTCTCGACCGCGTACAGGGGAGGGCGAAAGTGCTTATCGGTGACAGTAGGGTATCCAACTCTATTGACTCACTGGAGCACCGCCGCAATGTGGGTTGTATAACACTGTTCTATCGGTACTACTTTGGAATGTGTTCTAACGATATCAGGGACCTCGTTCCCGAAACCCGAAGATTCTTACGCAGCACACGTCAATCCGTTAGATCACATGCATTTGTGGTTGATTGTCCAGTGGACCGAACAACACACTATAGAGAAAATTCGTTCTTTAGCCATACAGTACGTATGTGGAACTCACTTCCCGCAGAAGTTTTTCCTGACAGTTGCAATATAGGAAAATTCAAATCTAATGTCCACAAACACTACTCCCTCTTTCCTCCTTCCCACAACCTATTTTCCTAGTTCCAACACAATGCATAGCATAAGTAGGGGTCATCCCCTGAGTGCTGGTCCTAAATAAAAAAAAAAAAAAAATATTTCATGTCGAGAGATGTGAAGTTTAAGAGCATTAGATAGTCAGTATATCAGTCGTATAATCAGAATTTTTTGGCACCGACCAAGCTCCAACGAATAGACTCACTGGAAAATAGAATTTTTTAATACATGCTCGTACTTTAGTGATATAAAACATCAAGATAATACTATCTATTAGATTGTTGCGATCTGGAAGATATGCAAACATATGGAGACTACAAATTTATAATAAGCTAGGAGTTTGCTGCAGCATGTAACGAGATAAAAGTATGGACCACCTATAAACTGACTGTGGAACATTTGTTTTGGCACTATGTTCCATTGGTTATTAAAATACTAAATATACATATGGGGGATTTCACGCCAAGTGGCCGAACTTTTGAAATCGATGTCTTCCGATTTGAATGAAATTTAGCAGACATATTACTCTGACCTAAATTTTTAGAATACAAAAGAACTGAATATAACTTTCCTAAAGCACAAAATCTGGCAGACTTGATTTTAGATTCGCAGTTTTTTTTTTACATTAATTACACTACACAACAAATGAACATCTTTTGAAAAGTGCAAGCTCGTGACTATATGGGTCCTATTCTACTATCAAATTGTAGTAAAACCCTATATTCAGTTTGTCCAAGTTAGTGACCATTTTAATTTTATGGCCCCCTAAAGTTTCCCAATATTAGAATGATGCCTAAAAAAAGGTGTCATCATTTTTTACCAAATAGCTAATAATCTCTTAAAAAAATCGCTTAATTATGTAGGGCAAAAATGTAGCCAAGAGTATGGCAAATATTTCTTGCTAAAATTTTATGATAAAAATGTATTTTATCTTAAAGTTTTTTTAAAAAAGTTAAAGAAAATTGTTTTTGTTTTTAATTTTTTGATCATAACTTTTTGGAAAGCCTGATTTTTCCTACACTCTATTTGGGAGAATTGTAGCCACAGTAAAGCTTAACAATTTTTGTGAACACACCAATATAATTTGAACGTGTTTGGATACCAAAAATAGGTCATAAAGACTCCCTTTAGTAGAAAATGTTTCAAAATGTCTGTGTCAAATTTCATCAAATTGACATGGACGGACGGACCGACATAGTTTAATCGACTCCGGAAGTAATTTTGAGTCTAATTGTATACTTAAAGATGGGGGTAAGAACAATATTTCTATACGTTAGATTCAGAAACATTTATAAAACACCCTTTCCTTCTATGAAAGTGAAGGGTATAAAATACAAACAAATTATGGAGAAATTGAAATCACAGTTTAAGACTTATATATTGTTACGCTTTTTCTTTAAAAACGTGGATGGAATTCACAAAATTGCTTTACACATATTCTTAGTCTCACTGTTCTCTTATACGCGTCTCAATGAAAACTGTTCCCACAATATTCGTTCATCGGTCTTATATAGTAGAGAAGAGAGTTTCTAGCATTTTCTGCAGACAATGCATTTAATTTAAAAAATAGTACAAATACACGGAATCATTTAATAATTTTCTTTCGTTTAGAAGAACAACTAAAGGTTAAGAACGTAATTCTGTTAACCTGATCCGATCCTTCTTACTTACCCCAGAATCTCCTAGTGATTTGATTTAAAGAAGCTGTACTTCGATGGTATACTGAAAACATAGGATGCCCCATTATGGGAACGAATTGGCATATTAACCATCATAGATTCCTAATACTTGTATGTATAAGACAAGCTTTATTTAGGCTAACGAGTGATCGAAATGTCTTAATACACTTATGTATTACATCTTAAATTTTTCTTATTCAATTAAGTAAATCTAAACTAAATATATAAGTCATTTGCATAAAATAATTTGATTGTCTTTTACATTTCTTTAATACTCTTGTAATATTTAATCTTTCAACAAAAAACATTTACTTGTATATGTTTTCAAATACAGATAAAGAAAATTATACCTAAGGTCCTTCCTAAATAATGGAATTATAGTAGAATTTTGTCTTATGATTATGACAACTAGAAAATTTTACAATTTTAGTTGCAGTGAACCGCTGTGGAATAGCCAGTTAGTCATCCGCCCTGCATACCAGAGGTCCCAAGTTCGATTCCTGGCCAGACCCACTTGAAAAAATAAATTTAAAAAAAAGCTAGAAACTGGTTTTCGAGTTTTAGGCTATGTAAAACTTCTCTAACTAAAACATTTGCAAGTAAATCTAAACTAAATATATAAGTAAAAATGAGTCTAAAAATACGAATCGGATGTAGCTCCAATTGGAATGTCGTCGGAATTATGTAAGTATATATATAGTTGCAGCAACTTAAATCTAGTATGGGAAAAAAAACTTTAAGAATATTATTGAAGCTAAGTATTTAACCATATTTTTTCTCTACGTGTATAAAGTACAATTGCAATATTGTAGCACTACATGTGGCGTAATTAAAAAACTGTCATTTCCAGTTGAAAGAATTTGCATTTCTTTGCTAACAAGACAATTTTAAATAAAAAATCCTCTTTTTTTAAATGTTACCAAATTGAATTCGTAAAAGTAATTAAATAAAAATGTATCAAGAAAAAAAAATATGTTTATGAAATGTTTAAGGATTTTTTGGGGAAAAACAACTAAGACAATTTACAACTTTAAATATCTTCAAGAAAAATCTTTCAAAACAATTTTTGGAATTATCAATAAAGAAACAAGAAAATTATAATGAATCTTGGTAAAAAATAATAAGTTTTGGAATTGAATTAACTTGAAAATGGCTATACTTTTATATGACACAAATAAGGCGTTTTTTGGCTCCAAAGTTCCCTCAATTTATATCAATTTGTTACCAACATAAACTATTTTCTTTAATTTTCATCTCCATTTCTTAGTTGGTTTTCTTTATAATTACTTTACAGCAATTCCCCAAAAATCTATTTTCATTGAAAAACTTTAAGTACATTGGCCTCGACGCTTTAATGTCTTGCGATATCTTATTTCTAGGAACATTCTCTTTCTAAATTAAAGGACATCCCTTAGATAGTAATTCCATAATATAATTGTATGCAAATACACATACTCCGATTCCCTCTAACAATCTCTGCATCCTTTCATAGTTTCAAACTATAGGATTATTTGCTATTCCTGAGTGCAATTGTGTCTGTCTTTGTATATCATTGTTTTAGTAATTATGTCAATGTATGTGTGAATGTTTGTTTTAATTCCAGTGCTAACTACTTTGCTAAATACCAAAGTAATTTTCATTCATTTTCTGCTTGACTACAGCCAAAGAGTTCAGTATACACCAAAAGTTTTTCAAGTAAAAACAACTTTGTCCGTTTCAATGTTTGACTATCAGTCAGGCTGTGGGTCGGCTTGTGTATCTTAACTTATGTATTGTTGTCTCCTTAAGGTTATGTACACCCGAAATTGCTTTTCTTAAGGAACTGTGGCTAAAGTCAAAATAAAGTTACGGCCAAAAAGCAAGGAACTGTGGCTAAAGTCAAAATAAAGTTACGGCCAAAAAGCAGAGATTCCAAGACCATGACTAGACTATGACTAGACTATGACTAGACTATGACTAGACTATGACTAGACTATGACTAGACTATGACTAGACTATGACTAGACTATGACTAGACTATGACTAGACTATGACTAGACTATGACTAGACTATGACTAGACTATGACTAGACTATGACTAGACTATGACTAGACTATGACTAGACTATGACTAGACTATGACTAGACTATGACTAGACTATGACTAGACTATGACTAGACTATGACTAGACTATGACTAGACTATGACTAGACTATGACTAGACTATGACTAGACTATGACTAGACTATGACTAGACTATGACTAGACTATGACTAGACTATGACTAGACTATGACTAGACTATGACTAGACTATGACTAGACTATGACTAGACTATGACTAGACTATGACTAGACTATGACTAGACTATGACTAGACTATGACTAGACTATGACTAGACTATGACTAGACTATGACTAGACTATGACTAGACTATGACTAGACTATGACTAGACTATGACTAGACTATGACTAGACTATGACTAGACTATGACTAGACTATGACTAGACTATGACTAGACTATGACTAGACTATGACTAGACTATGACTAGACTATGACTAGACTATGACTAGACTATGACTAGACTATGACTAGACTATGACTAGACTATGACTAGACTATGACTAGACTATGACTAGACTATGACTAGACTATGACTAGACTATGACTAGACTATGACTAGACTATGACTAGACTATGACTAGACTATGACTAGACTATGACTAGACTATGACTAGACTATGACTAGACTATGACTAGACTATGACTAGACTATGACTAGACTATGACTAGACTATGACTAGACTATGACTAGACTATGACTAGACTATGACTAGACTATGACTAGACTATGACTAGACTATGACTAGACTATGACTAGACTATGACTAGACTATGACTAGACTATGACTAGACTATGACTAGACTATGACTAGACTATGACTAGACTATGACTAGACTATGACTAGACTATGACTAGACTATGACTAGACTATGACTAGACTATGACTAGACTATGACTAGACTATGACTAGACTATGACTAGACTATGACTAGACTATGACTAGACTATGACTAGACTATGACTAGACTATGACTAGACTATGACTAGACTATGACTAGACTATGACTAGACTATGACTAGACTATGACTAGACTATGACTAGACTATGACTAGACTATGACTAGACTATGACTAGACTATGACTAGACTATGACTAGACTATGACTAGACTATGACTAGACTATGACTAGACTATGACTAGACTATGACTAGACTATGACTAGACTATGACTAGACTATGACACTATGACTAGACTATGACTAGACTATGACTAGACTATGACTAGACTATGACTAGACTATGACTAGACTATGACTAGACTATGACTAGACTATGACTAGACTATGACTAGACTATGACTAGACTATGACTAGACTATGACTAGACTATGACTAGACTATGACTAGACTATGACTAGACTATGACTAGACTATGACTAGACTATGACTAGACTATGACTAGACTATGACTAGACTATGACTAGACTATGACTAGACTATGACTAGACTATGACTAGACTATGACTAGACTATGACTAGACTATGACTAGACTATGACTAGACTATGACTAGACTATGACTAGACTATGACTAGACTATGACTAGACTATGACTAGACTATGACTAGACTATGACTAGACTATGACTAGACTATGACTAGACTATGACTAGACTATGACTAGACTATGACTAGACTATGACTAGACTATGACTAGACTATGACTAGACTATGACTAGACTATGACTAGACTATGACTAGACTATGACTAGACTATGACTAGACTATGACTAGACTATGACTAGACTATGACTAGACTATGACTAGACTATGACTAGACTATGACTAGACTATGACTAGACTATGACTAGACTATGACTAGACTATGACTAGACTATGACTAGACTATGACTAGACTATGACTAGACTATGACTAGACTATGACTAGACTATGACTAGACTATGACTAGACTATGACTAGACTATGACTAGACTATGACTAGACTATGACTAGACTATGACTAGACTATGACTAGACTATGACTAGACTATGACTAGACTATGACTAGACTATGACTAGACTATGACTAGACTATGACTAGACTATGACTAGACTATGACTAGACTATGACTAGACTATGACTAGACTATGACTAGACTAGACTATGACTAGACTATGAGTAGACTATGACTAGACTATGACTAGACTATGACTAGACTCTGACTAGACTATGACTAGACTATGACTAGACTATGACTAGACTATGACTAGACTCTGACTAGACTATGACTAGACTATGACTAGACTATGACTAGACTATGACTAGAAATTTCTTGCGGAATCTCTGTAATTTCTATTTGAAATAAATGTAAATTAAGCTTTTGCTTTCTCACTCTAGTAGCAAACTAGTCCTACTAGAACTAAGGATTTTCCATAACATTTTGGTATTAAAGTTTGATATCTTCAAAAATTAAAGTTTGGCTATAAAACTAGATGCTATTAGAAGCTATAACAGAAACTTTTATAATACTACTTTATCTTAATAACAAAGTTTTCTTATGACAGTAGGTTTCATTGTTAAATTCTTTAGGAAAACTATTTAAAATAACTAAAGTATATGAAAGGGAAAAAATTATAGAACTTTTGAAAAAAATTCTTTAATATTTAAATAAAACCTGTTGCCAAAAATAAATTAATTTCAACAGATTTTCAATATATGTATATTTTTGTCATGATTTTTAGTTCTGCCTTGGAATTTTTGCCTAGAGGTCAAAATACAAACTCATACTTTATACTTCAGTATCCGATTTTATTGGCATTATAAATCATTTAGTTGAAAGCAAAAAAAAATTTTGTTGGCAACATTTTGTGGTTGGTAGCATAAGTGTAGGCGCTAACAGAAAAGTAAAATATAGTAGGAGTTAGTTCTTTTTTTGCATTCGTCCTCAAAGTTTGCATATGAGAATATTAAATGATAAATTACATCATTTTTTTGGCCGACTAAAAATGTGTTTTATAAAATGAAATTATAGAGAAAAATAAAAAGAGAAGAGTTCACAAGAAATATCTAAGCCTTAAAATATATGAATGTTACTTGATAAATTTCAAAAAATTTCTTTATAAAAATGAAATATGACGCAGCTAAGTATTCATATGGAATAAAATAAATGACAGTATTTGCCAAGAAAAATGAATGGAAATTTAAAAAAAAAAACTTTCCAATAAATACTTGGGCCTATTTTACAAAGAAGTCCTAAACAAATGATGATGCTTAAGATTTTAATGTGTTGATAAATGAAAATCTTTATAGGATTTGTATATAAAGTTCACACTTTTTTATAAAAAATTGGATCTAAGATATCATTAGCTGCTACCCTTTTCTTAAAGGCTTAATGTATGATACATTCATAACTTAAATACAAAAAGTTTTAAGGATATTATGACTAGCTGTATCCTAAGAGCGTTGCTGCGCCACTAACTAAAATAAATTTGTAGGAAAGACATTACACAAATATCCAATTAATTTTGAATCATTTTATTGATTTGAATGCATAGTTTACGATTTAATTCATTTTGGTTAATTTTCAGTGGCGCCATCTTCACCTACTTTCACCTACTTAAAAACCTTCGTCGGCTCATGGACAACAACTTTGCTTTAGGCCATTACATAATCAAATGCATATGCTTAGTTTTCAGTGAATCCATATATCGGAAATTAATCGAACCAACTTAGGAACCTCCGTCATTTCATGCACAACAACTTTGCTAAAGATCATAGCATGATCAAATGCAAAGTTTAGGATTTAACTCATTTTGAGTAATTTTCAGTGGCGTCACCTGTCGGAAATTGGTCGTACCATCTTAGAAACCTTCATCTGCTCATGCGCATTAACTTTGCTAAAGGTCACAAGATGATGAAGTGCATAGTTCACTATTTGTTTGCATAGAGTTTATACAATATATGGGTTTATAAAATCTATGGAAATTTTTTATATTTAACTATAAAAAATTTCCATAGATTTTAAAAATACTAATTAATTTGTTAAAAAAACATGTGATAAATTAAAAACCGATAAAGTATACAAAACATAACTAATGTTTTCCCCAAGTGAGCTTAAGTGTTCTAAAATTCTACGACATTATAATATTAAGATATTTTTTTCTATAGAAAATCTTTTTATCAAAAATTTTTCAATAGAAATTTTTTTTTGCAAAAATTTTTCTATAAAAAATTTTTTTAATTGGGAAGTAATTATTCGAACTTTAAATTGAATTAATTGAAAAATTAGGATTTATCAGGCTTGAGTTCAAAATTTTTTATATAGAAAAAAATTCGATGGAAATATTTTTCTATAGAAAAAATTTCGATAGAAATATTTTTCTATAGAAAAAATTTCGATAGAAATATTTTTCTATAGAAAAAATTTCGATAGAAATATTTTTCTATAGAAAAAATTTCGATAGAAATATTTTTCTATAGAAAAAATTTCGATAGAAATATTTTTCTATAGAAAAAATTTCGATAGAAATATTTTTCTATAGAAAAAATTTCGATAGAAATATTTTTCTATAGAAAAAATTTCGATAGAAATATTTTTCTATAGAAAAAATTTCGATAGAAATATTTTTCTATAGAAAAAATTTCGATAGAAATATTTTTCTATAGAAAAAATTTCGATAGAAATATTTTTCTATAGAAAAAATTTCGATAGAAATATTTTTCTATAGAAAAAATTTCGATAGAATTATTTTTCTGTAGAAAAAATTTCGATAGAATTATTTTTCTGTAGAAAAAATTTCGATAGAAATATTTTTCTATAGAAAAAATTTCGTTAGAAATATTTTTCTATAGAAAAAATTTCGTTAGAAATATTTTTCTATAGAAAAAATTTCGATAGAAATATTTTTCTATAGAAAAAATTTCGATAGAAATATTTTTCTATAGAAAAAATTTCGATAGAAATATTTTTCTATAGAAAAAATTTCGATAGAAATATTTTTCTATAGAAAAAATTTCGATAGAAATATTTTTCTATAGAAAAAATTTCGATAGAATTATTTTTCTGTAGAAAAAATTTCGATAGAATTATTTTTCTGTAGAAAAAATTTCGATAGAAATATTTTTCTATAGAAAAAATTTCGTTAGAAATATTTTTCTATAGAAAAAATTTCGTTAGAAATATTTTTCTATAGAAAAAATTTCGTTAGAAATATTTTTCTATAGAAAAAATTTCGATAGAAATATTTTTCTATAGAAAAAATTTCGATAGAAATATTTTTCTATAGAAAAAATTTCGATAGAAATATTTTTCTATAGAAAAAATTTCGATAGAAATATTTTTCAATAGAAAAAATTTCGATAGAAATATTTCTCTATAGAAAAAATTTCGATAGAAATATTTTTCTATAGAAAAAATTTCGATAGAAATATTTTTCTATAGAAAAAATTTCGATAGAAATATTTTTCTATAGAAAAAATTTCGATAGAAATATTTTTCTATAGAAAAAATTTCGATAGAAATATTTTTCTATAGAAAAAATTTCGATAGAAATATTTTTCTATAGAAAAAATTTCGATAGAAATATTTTTCTATAGAAAAAATTTCGATAGAAATATTTTTCTATAGAAAAAATTTCGATAGAAATATTTTTCTATAGAAAAAATTTCGATAGAAATATTTTTCTATAGAAAAAATTTCGATAGAAATATTTTTCTATAGAAAAAATTTCGATAGAAATATTTTTCTATAGAAAAAATTTCGATAGAAATATTTTTCTATAGAAAAAATTTCGATAGAAATATTTTTCTATAGAAAAAATTTCGATAGAAATATTTTTCTATAGAAAAAATTTCGATAGAAATATTTTTCTATAGAAAAAATTTCGATAGAAATATTTTTCTATAGAAAAAATTTCGATAGAAATATTTTTCTATAGAAAAAATTTCGATAGAAATATTTTTCTATAGAAAAAATTTCGATAGAAATATTTTTCTATAGAAAAAATTTCGATAGAAATATTTTTCTATAGAAAAAATTTCGATAGAAATATTTTTCTATAGAAAAAATTTCGATAGAAATATTTTTCTATAGAAAAAATTTCGATAGAAATATTTTTCTATAGAAAAAATTTCGATAGAAATATTTTTCTATAGAAAAAATTTCGATAGAAATATTTTTCTATAGAAAAAATTTCGATAGAAATATTTTTCTATAGAAAAAATTTCGATAGAAATATTTTTCTATAGAAAAAATTTCGATAGAAATATTTTTCTATAGAAAAAATTTTGATAGAAACATTTTTCTATAGAAAAAATTTCGATAGAAATATTTTTCTATAGAAAAAATTTCGATAGAAATATTTTTCTATAGAAAAAATTTCGATAGAAATATTTTTCTATAGAAAAAATTTCGATAGAAATATTTTTCTATAGAAAAAATTTCGATAGAAATATTTTTCTATAGAAAAAATTTCGATAGATATATTTTTCTATAGAAAAAATTTCGATAGAAATATTTTTCTATTTTTTTATCAAAAATTTTTTTTATATTTTTTTTTTTATCAAAAATGTTGCTATAGATTTTTTTTTAATTTTTCCATAGGAAAATATTTTTCAATAAGTAGTTTCCGAATAAGAGTGAAGGCGGTATAATCTATTTTTAAGGGACTTTTCAAAACGACCTTACGGCAAATCAATGTATGGAAGTGCAAAATCTTTATATTATGCAGTCTTCGATCTAATATATAATTTTTCTACTCAAGGGGTATAAACTACATATAAAGTACATAATACTTATTTTCACTTGAATATTTAGGAACTCAATTTATTTCTAGTTAAACTTTTTTCAAACCATCCCTTTGAAAATTTTTCCCAAATCAAATAATAAGAAAATTTGTTGGTTAACAAACCACAGAAAAACCCCCAAGAAATATTTAAAATAGACAACAAGAAAAAACTAGTTTTATTACCTTTCGACCACAAAGAAATTTTTGTTACGCAAAATTTTATTTTTACCTCAAAAATGGAGAAAATAAAAAAAAATACAAAATTAAGTAGATTTTTTGGTTAAAAACTACAAATATTTTACCTTGTTTTAACTGTAAATATTTAGTTGTACAAATAAGGAAACTACATGTAAATATAGGAAAAACTTTGTTAAAGCCAAAAACTTAGTAGAAAAGCATAAAAATCATCTACAGGATCTGTATAAGCCGGAAAAGCTTTGGTAGTTAAAAGTAATATTAAGCTGAAGTAACAAAATTTGCAAATGTTTGCCACAAATTTGAGGTAATGCCGGAAAATATTCAGGTTTGTCTAAGGGGTAAAATCAAGCTAATTGCCAAAGAAAGGTTTCTATTTGTTAAAATTTCATTTAGAGAAAATAAATGAAATGTCGGTAAAGGATAATGAACATGTATTGGTTTAGATTTTGGGAGAGTGTGAAGAAGAAGTTAGTAAGGACATGTTATTAACTCTGACACAAATATGTGTTCTTATATATAAATAATTATGAAAAAAGTTTTGAAAATTAACTCAGGAAAAAAGATATCAAGTTTAGTATTACAGGAATGGAACCTGATTGATTTTGACATCATAGTCTAGTTATAGACAAGTGAAGCAATATATTAATGGACTATATATAAAACCATGGTATAGCAGGTCAATCATCTGCCTAGCATACCAGAGGTCCCAAGTTCGATCCCCGTCCAGATTCCTTTGAAAAAAATAATAAAAAAAAACGGCTAGCCACTTGTTATTGAGCATTAGACTATGTAAAACTTTTCTTACTAATGCATTTGGCGTTCGGAGCCGGAGTTAAAACGTAGGTCTCTTTCAAGTTTTGTAAGATTTTTCTCTACTTGGTCTTCCCATCGAAGTTTCCGTCTTTCCATCGAAGCCGCTGCTGTTTAATATTTTTTACTATGCCAATGTCAGCGTATAACTCATACAGCTCATCGTTCATTCGATGTCGATATTCATTGCTGGCGCAGATTGGTCCATAGATTTTGTTAGAACCTACCTCTCAAAAACTTTATTTCTTAGCTGCCTGCGTAGGCCAAAATAGCACATGTTGGCATGTATTATTCTACGTTTGATTTCGAAACTTATGTCGTTATTGATGTTAACGGCGGTACCAAAGTAAACAAATTATTTTACATCCTCGCAGCTATAGTTCTCAACGTTCACATGTTATCCAAGACTTGTGGACTGTCTGCTTAAAGAAAGCATTAGTTTTGTCTTCGATTCATGGACAACTAGACCCATTTTTATACCCACCATCAAAACGAATGGGGGTATATACGATTGTCATTCCGTTTCTGAATCCTTATGAAAGACAATTGAGAGACATGCGTCTGTCTGTCTGTCTGTATGTCTGTCTGTCTGTCTGTCTGTCTGTCTGTCTGTCTGTCTGTCTGTCTGTCTGTCTGTCTGTCTGTCTGTCTGTCTGTCTGTCTGTCTGTCTGTCTGTCTGTCTGTCTGTCTGTCTGTCTGTCTGTCTGTCTGTCTGTCTGTCTGTCTGTCTGTCTGTCTGTCTGTCTGTCTGTCTGTCTGTCTGTCTGTCTGTCTGTCTGTCTGTCTGTCTGTCTGTCTGTCTGTCTGTCTGTCTGTCTGTCTGCCTGCCTGTCTGTCTGTCTGTCTGTCTGTCTGTCTGTCTGTCTGTCTGTCTGTCTGTCTGTCTGTCTGTCTGTCTGTCTGTCTGTCTGTCTGTCTGTCTGTCTGTCTGTCTGTCTGTCTGTCTGTCTGTCTGTCTCTCTGTCTGTCTGTCTGTCTGTCTGTCTGTCTGTCTGTCTGTCTGTCTGTCTGTCTGTCTGTCTGTCTGTCTGTCTGTCTGTCTGTCTGTCTGTCTGTCTGTCTCTCTATCTATCTGTCTGTCTGTCTGTCTGTCTGTCTGTCTGTTTGTCTGTCTGTCTGTCTGTCTGTCTGTCTGTCTGTCTGTCTGTCTGTCCGTCTGTCCGTCTGTCTGATGAAATCACGATAACGCCTAAACAAAAGGAGCTAGCTGACTAAAACTTAGTAGAAACATTCGTCATCTATGACAAAATTTTGGTATTGAAATTGGGCAAAATCGGTTAACATTTGACCATAGCTCCCGTATAACCTCGTCTAGACTAATCGTTTATTTGCTAATAAATGACAAATTATAACAAATTATATTATGATAACAAAATTTGGTATCTAAAAGTTTTACATAAGCACTAGGCAGCATATAAAATTTCATTGAAATCGGTTCACATTTAAGCATAGCTCTCATACAATAAACTTACGCAAACAGCCTAAATTCCACCTGAAATTTACTTAAATGCCAATAAATAATAAACTGTAAATGCTTTGGCCACTTAATTTAGCACAAGGAAGTCTTATGTGAAATTTTTGTCACAATCGGTCACCATTTGACCATAGCTCCCATATAAAAAAACTTACGGAAACACAAAAATACAAAAAGAAAAGGGTGTTTATGTCCGTCTGTCCGTCAGATAAAAGCGTGATAGCGCCTTAACGAAAAGAGCTACAGCAACAAAATTTTACAAAAAGAAGTCTTATATGAATGGCAGCTCTTGTGTAAAATTTTGTTACAATCGGTCTTCAGTTGACCATAGCTCCCATATAAAAAACTTACAGAAACACAAAAACACAAAAAGAAAAGGACATTTATGTCCGTCAGATAAAAGCGCGACAGCTCCTTAACTGCAAAAGTTAGAGAGACAAAATTTTACAAAAGTATTTTTGATATGTAACAAAAGTTGTGTACTGAAAATGGGCGAAATCGGTTCACATTTAGTAAGAGCTCCCATATAACCCGCCCCGGGAAACACATGAATAATTAAAAATTGATTACAATTGTAATAGCTATGACGACTAAATTTAGAATAAAGAAGTTTTATGCAACTATTGGTTAGTATATCAAATTTTATAGGAATCGGTCCATATTTGACTATAGCTTTCATATAAAAAAAATAGACTATAACTTTCATATAAAAAACACTCCCGGAAACCAAAAAATATTTAGCAAGGACCTATTATTAAATTAGAAATTGTGACAGATATTGCCACTAAATTTTCAAAAAACAGGTAAGAAAGTGCTACAGTCGGTCAAGCCCGACCATACGATACCCTTCACCACTAACATGTTCTTTTTCCTATATAAAGACAAATATTTGCTAAATTTTGCCTTCATACAAATATATTTTCAAAATTTATACATTTAAGCTGTTTCCGTCATTTAGACTTATATGAGAGCTAGGGTCAAATGTGGACCGATTATCCCGAAATTTGGTGAGTTGAAATAAACGTAAAATTCTCACTATGTTCGGATTTGCGAGCGTTTTAGTGATTTTTGTCTCATTTCGTGCGTTTTTAAAGAAGAGTTTGTATGGGAGCTATGGTCAAATGAGGACCGATTTCAACGAAATTTGGTAGAGTGATTTTAGTTTACATAAGCAGTATTTGTTTTAAATTTCATGAAAAAATATTGATATGTGTGGCCAATATATCAATTCAGGGAAGTGGGACCTATGGAAGGTACCATAAATAATGGAACGATTTTGACCAATTTAAATAGCCATGGTCCCATTATCAAAAAAATGATCTGTGCCAAATTTAATCAAATTATCTTTAGAATTGCGACCTGTAGTTTGATTACAAGGTTTACATGGGGGTCCAGCCAGCCGTCCAGCCAGACGGACGGATATCGCTAAATCAACTCTGAAAGTGATTCTAAGCCTATTGGTATACTAAACGGGTACTAAAAGGTGGACAAGGGTATAAATATCTAGTTGTTATGGCTGGGTCACGAACCCATGCAAAATATGACATTTTAATGCCATAAAGACGAAGCGCCAACCAAGTAAGCCATAGCACCCTCATAGATTGGTCAGAATGTGACTTAAGTTATTCCTTTCGGTTTTTTAATAATTCAAATTATTATTTTATTTAAAGCAAAACCTAATGACCCATTTCCTTCCTTTCAATTAAAATAGCTCGCCATCTGTTACAATTATCATTATTTCTTAATTCAATTAAACGTTAAATTTATTTAATTGTGATAACAAAGTAAAAATTCTCATTATATCAGTTATGAAGATTTTAACATTTCATTGACCTTTAAACGAATTTCTTGTCTTTGCATCCGTAGCATTTACTTTCTTCCTTCTACATATCAAAAAGAAGGCCTCCTTTGTCTTTTGCCATTATATTTCCTTATCTCGGTTTTTCTCTGCTAATAGGTTTTACATTTTCACTTACTTGTCTTTTTCTTGTGATGTGTCTTCTTTCAATTTCTCGTTAAATTAATTTGTAATTTTACACGTAATTAGTTTTCTGTTTCCAGAATTGTATCTGCCTGTTCTTTATCTTCTTCAATTGTCATCTGTTTTGATTTTCTTTTGAATTGTCATTATTTCATTACTTTTGTATTGACGTCTGGTGTCAAATTATCTGAGCAAGATCTTTATTACTGTCAAAGACACCCAGAAATCTAAAGGGAATATCATGTTAATGTGACAAAGCTAATTAGAAGAACCTAGAAGGCCTTCACTTATTTCTAATCTAAATAATATAAATTTTCAAGCTGACCTTATAGAAGAAGTCCTTTTTTCAATATTATCTCTCTTTTCACTTTAGTTTTCAATAATATGTAACGCGTGTAGAACGACTTAATGAGTCTCTGTCTACGAAAAATTTTTCTATAGAAAAATATTTTTAACGAAAATTTTTCTATAGAAAAATATTTTTAACGGAAATTTTTCTATTGAAAAATATTTTTAACGAAAATTTTTCTATAGAAAAATATTTTTAACGAAAATTTTTCTATAGAAAAATATTTTTAACGAAAATTTTTCTATAGAAAAATATTTTTAACGAAAATTTTTCTATAGAAAAATATTTTTAACGAAAATTTTTCTATAGAAAAATATTTTTAACGAAAATTTTTCTATAGAAAAATATTTGTAACGAAAATTTTTCTATAGAAAAATATTTTTAACGAAAATTTTTCTATAGAAAAATATTTTTAACGAAAATTTTTCTATAGAAAAATATTTCTAACGAAAATTTTTCTATAGAAAAATATTTTTAACGAAAATTTTTCTATAGAAAAATATTTTTTAACGAAAATTTTTCTATAGAAAAATATTTTTTAACGAAAATTTTTCTATAGAAAAATATTTTTTAACGAAAATTTTTCTATAGAAAAATATTTTTAACCAAAATTTTTCTACAGAAAACTATTTTTTAACAAAAATTTTTCTACAGAAAAATATTTTTTAACGAAAATTTTTCTATAGAAAACTATTTTTTAACGAAAATTTTTCTATAGAAAAATATTTTTAACGAAAATTTTTCTATAGAAAAATATTTTTAACGAAAATTTTTCTATAGAAAAATATTTTTTAACGAAAATTTTTCTATAGAAAAATATTTTTTTAACGAAAAATTTTCAATAGAAAAATATTTTTTAACGAAAAATTGTCTATAGAAAAATATTTTTTCACGAAAATTTTTCTATAGAAAAATATTTTTTCACGAAAATTTTTCTATAGAAAACTATTTTTTAACAAAAATTTTTCGATAGAAAAATATTTTTTAACGAAAATTTTTCTATAGAAAACTATTTTTTAACGAAAATTTTTCTATAGAAAAATATTTTTAAACGAAAATTTTTCTATAGAAAAATATTTTTTAACAAAAATTTTTCTACAGAAAAATATTTTTAACGAAAATTTTTCTATAGAAAAATATTTTTAACGAAAATTTTTCTATAGAAAAATATTTTTTAACGAAAATTTTTCTATAGAAAAATATTTTTAACGAAAATTTTTCTATAGAAAAATATTTTAAACGAAAAATATTTTTTAACGAAAAATATTTTTTACGAGAATTTTTCTATAGAAAAATATTTTTAACGAAAACTTTTCTATAGAAAAATATTTTTTAAAGAAAATTTTTCTATAGAAAAATATTTTTTAACAAAAATTTTTCTACAGAAAAATATTTTTAACGAAAATTTTTCTATAGAAAAATATTTTTAACGAAAATTTTTCTATAGAAAAATATTTTTAACGAAAATTTTTCTATAGAAAAATATTTTAAAGGAAAAATATTTTTTACGAGAATTTTTCTATAGAAAAATATTTTTAACGAAAATTTTTCTATAGAAAAATATTTTTAAAGAAAATTTTTCTATAGAAAAATATTTTTTAACAAAAATTTTTCTACAGAAAAATATTTTTAACGAAAATTTTTCTATAGAAAAATATTTTTAACGAAAATTTGTCTATATTTCTATCGAAATTTTTTCTATAGAAAAATATTTCTATCGAAATTTTTTCTATAGAAAAATATTTTTATCGAAATTTTTTCTATAGAAAAATATTTCTATTGAAATTTTTTCTATAAAAAAATATTTCTATCGAAATTTTTTCTATAGAAAAATATTTCTATCGAAATTTTTTCTATAGAAAAATATTTCTATCGAAATTTTTTCTATAGAAAAATATTTCTATCGAAATTTTTTCTATAGAAAAATATTTCTATCGAAATTTTTTCTATAGAAAAATATTTCTATCGAAATTTTTTCTATAGAAAAATATTTCTATCGAAATTTTTTCTATAGAAAAATATTTCTATCGAAATTTTTTCTATAGAAAAATATTTCTATCGAAATTTTTTCTATAGAAAAATATTTCTATCGAAATTTTTTCTATAGAAAAATATTTCTATCGAAATTTTTTCTATAGAAAAATATTTCTATCGAAATTTTTTCTATAGAAAACTATTTCTATAGAAATTTTTTCTATAGAAAAATATTTCTATCGAAATTTTTTCTATAGAAAAATATTTCTATCGAAATTTTTCTATAGAAAAATATTTCTATCGAAATTTTTTCTATAGAAAAATATTTCTATCGAAATTTTTTCTATAGAAAAATATTTCTATCGAAATTTTTTCTATAGAAAAATATTTCTATCGAAATTTTTTCTATAGAAAAATATTTCTATTGAAATTTTTTCTATAGAAAAATATTTCTATCGAAATTTTTTCTATAGAAAAATATTTCTATCGAAATTTTTTCTATAGAAAAATATTTCTATCGAAATTTTTTCTATAGAAAACTATTTCTATAGAAATTTTTTCTATAGAAAAATATTTCTATCGAAATTTTTTCTATAGAAAAATATTTCTATCGAAATTTTTTCTATAGAAAAATATTTCTATCGAAATTTTTTCTATAGAAAAATATTTCTATCGAAATTTTTTCGATAGAAAAATATTTCTATCGAAATTTTTTCGATAGAAAAATATTTCTATCGAAATTTTTTCTATAGAAAAATATTTCTATCGAAGCTTTTTCTATAGAAAAATATTTCTATCGAA
Source organism: Stomorhina lunata (assembly GCA_933228675.1). Taxonomy (NCBI): domain Eukaryota; kingdom Metazoa; phylum Arthropoda; class Insecta; order Diptera; family Rhiniidae; genus Stomorhina; species Stomorhina lunata. Next base: position 105,034,533 of record OW121742.1, read on the forward strand.
ATTTTTTCTATAGAAAAATATTTCTATCGAAATTTTTTCTATAGAAAAATATTTCTATCGAAATTTTTTCTATAGAAAAATATTTCTATCGAAATTTTTTTCTATAGAAAAATATTTCTATCGAAATTTTTTCTATAGAAAAATATTTCTATCGAAATTTTTTCTATAGAAAAATATTTCTATCGAAATTTTTTCTATAGAAAAATATTTCTATCGAAATTTTTTCTATAGAAAAATATTTCTATCGAAATTTTTTCTATAGAAAAATATTTCTATCGAAATTTTTTCTATAGAAAAATATTTCTATCGAAATTTTTTCTATAGAAAAATATTTCTATCGAAATTTTTTCTATAGAAAAATATTTCTATCGAAATTTTTTCAATAGAAAAATATTTCTATCGAAATTTTTTCTATAGAAAAATATTTCTATCGAAATTTTTTCTATAGAAAAATATTTCTATCGAAATTTTTTCTATAGAAAAATATTTCTATCGAAATTTTTTCTATAGAAAATATTTCTATCGAAATTTTTTCTATAGAAAAATATTTCTATCGAAATTTTTTCTATAGAAAAATATTTCTATCGAAATTTTTTCTATAGAAAAATATTTCTATCGAAATTTTTTCTATAGAAAAATATTTCTATCGAAATTTTTTCTATAGAAAAATATTTCTATCGAAATTTTTTCTATAGAAAAATTATTCTATCGAAATTTTTTCTATAGAAAAATATTTCTATCGAAATTTTTTCTATAGAAAAATATTTCTATCGAAATTTTTTCTATAGAAAAATATTTCTATTGAAATTTTTTCTATAGAAAAATATATCTACTGAAATTTTTTCTATAGAAAAATATTTATACCGAAATTTTTTCTATTGAAAAATATTTCTATCGAAATTTTTTCTATGGAAAAATATTTCTATCGAATTTTTTTTTTTTGATTTCTTCTATAAAAAATTTTGTATCGAAAATTTTTCTATAGAAAATTTTTCTATAAAAAAATTTTGTAGAGAAAATGTTTCTATAGAAAAATTTTTTTATCGAAATTTTTGCTATAGAAAACACCATCGAAAACCTTTTTATAAACAAATATGTTGATCGAAAATATATAGATATGGGACTTTTCAAAACGACCATACTGCAAATCAATGTGTGGAAGTGCGGATTATTTTCTAAGCTTTTCTGGTTACTAACGAAATGTAATGTTTACTGAAATTTTCCATAATTATCTAAATTTCCGTTTACCAAATAATTGAGTCTTAAAATTTAAGCACTTACTTAAATCGTATAAATCTTCATTAAACTTAATGACAAATTGCATAAAACTCTTATTCTTTAGCATATGGTTTTTCAGGGAAAAATAATGAAAATCGAAGGAAAGGGAAAATTTACCAACATTTAACTGAACTACAAAATCCATTAAATCAATTGTATGTGTTCCACAAGAAGGAACACACAAAAACATCATGTCAAATCTATTAAAACCAATAAGAGGATGAATGAAAGGAACTAAGAAAATTACCGAAGAAACCGTGAAACTTAAATATTTTCCAGGTAACCTAGTAAGTATTTGGGGAAACAGACAAAATGGAGTAAAAATAAAAATAAATGTAATTTTTAAAACAAACTTACAAAATGCGCTTGGATTGTTTTTTACCTTGAAAACAGAAAAAAAATCTCTTCCTTGGGAAAAAAAAAACCAAGAATTCGTTCAAGCACATTCTGCTTTTGATGGCACCAGCTGTGGAATTGAAAAGCCAGTGGCACTCTCCGTAATGCAGTCTGCGCTTCCTGGAGCTTATGAAATGTGAACACCGCGTCTACTAGGTAGTACGTTGAAATCGGATTTAATGCGTGACTGGAAGTTTTTTTTCTTAGTACCAACAGCTTCAACTAGGGCATGCTTTGCATTCCTAGTGAATTGGTGTTTTTTTTCCTTATGCGATTTTCTACAACTACTTTTGGATATATTTTAGGAAACTAATGCAAAATGGCGGAGGTGAAAAGTAGTTAAACTTAATGAAGTGTATAAAAGTGTTGCATTGTAGAAAATTGATAAGTTAGTTTGTTTGTCTGTCAGTTGCTTTGTTTGTATGACTACACATGGGGTAAGTAAATATTTGTGGATCGAAATTAAAAGAATACACTCAAAAAAAAGTATCGTAGTCTACGACATTAAGCAAAAAAAATACAGAATAACTATGTCTAGATTAAAACATACATATTTTCTAAGTGTTCGTAAAAAATTTGAAAATTTTCATAACCTCTATATGTACACAATCCTTCCCCCCCTCAAGTATTTGCAGTAAAAATTCCTCTATGATTATTTTGCACTCAGCCGCAGTAAAATATGCTAAATACTCAAATTTTATGCTAAAATAGTTTTCGAAATCTAATGGCAGCAGGTGCATATGATTTGATTAAATTTGATGCGGTAATTTTTATGAACTTTATAGAAATTTTGCTTGGAAAAATTGAAAATTTTCCAATAAAACGGGAGAAGGAAGAAATAAATGAGATTTACTAAATTTTAAGAGATTTATTTACAAATCAAAGTATTTAACAATAAAAAGACATTTATCAAAAAAAGTTTACAATAGCAAAAAATTTCAATACAAAAGTTGACGATAGGAAGATATTTCTTAAAAAAATTGACGATAGGAAGAAACCTCTGATGGAAAGTTGGCGACAGGAAGACATTTCGTAAGAAAAGTTGACGATAGGAAGACATTTCTTAAGAGAAGTTGGCGATAGAAAGATATTTCTTAAGATAAGTTGACGATAGAAAGACGTTTCTTAAGAAAAGTTGTCATTTCTTAAGAAAAGTTGACGAAGTGAAGACTTTTCTATAGAAAAGTTGACACAAGGGAAACTTTTCTATAAAAAAGCTGACGATAGGAAGACTTTTCTATAGAAAACTTCACGAAAATTAGACATTTCTATAAAAAGGGTGAAGAAAGGAAAACACTTCTATAGAAAAGTTGACAAAATAAAGACATTTCTTAAGAAAAGTTGACGATAGAAAACATTTCTTAAGAAAACTTGACGATAGGAAGACATTTCTTAAGAAAAGTTGACGATAGAAAGACATTTCTTAAGAAAAGTTGACGATAGAAAGACATTTCTTAAGAAAAGTTGACGATAGGAAGACATTTCTTAAGAAAAGTTGACGATAGGAAGACTTCTCTTAAGATAAGTTGACGATAACAAGACACTTCATAAGAAAAGTTGACGATAGGAAGACATTTCTTAAGAAAAGTTGACGACAGGAAGACATTTCTTAAGAAAAGTTGACCATAGGAAGACATTTCTTAAGAAAAATTAACGATTAAAAGACATTTCTTAAGAAAAGTTGACGATAGGAAGACATTTCTTAATAAAAGTTGACGATAGGAAGACCTCTCTTAAGAAAAGTTGACAATAGGAAGAAGTTTTTAAGAAAATCTGACGATAGAAAGAAATTTCTTAAGAAAAGTTGACGGCAGAAAGATATTTTTTTAAAAAAGTTGACGATAGGAAGACATTTCTTAAGAAAAGATGACACTAGGAAGACATTTCTTAAGAGAAGTTTAGTATAGGAAGACATTTCTTAAGAAATGTTGACGGTAGGAAGAAACCTCTGATGGAAAGTTGACGATAAGAAAACATTTCTTAAGAAAAGTTGACGATAGGAAGACATTTCTTAAGAAAAGTTGACGATAGGAAGACTTCTCTTAAGATAAGTTAACGATAACAAGACACTTCATAAGAAAAGTTGACGATAGGAAGACATTTCTTAAGAAAAGTTGACGACGAAAGACATTTCTTAAGAAAAGTTGACGACGAAAGACATTTCTTAAGAAAAGTTGACGATAGGAAGACATTTCTTAAGAAAAATTAACGATTGAAAGACATTTCTTAAGAAAAGTTGACGATAGGAAGACATTTCTTAATAAAAGTTGACCATAGGAAAACATTTCTTAAGAAAAGTTGACGATGGGAAGACAATTCTTAAGAAAAGTTGATGATAGGAAGACATTTCTTAAGAAAAGTTGACGATAGGAAGACCTCTATTAAGAAAAGTTGACAATAGGAAGAATTTTTTAAGAAAATCTGACGATAGAAAGACATTTCTTAAGAAAAGTTGACGATAGGAAGACTTCTCTTAAGATAAGTTGACGATAACAAGACATTTCATAAGAAAAGGAAGACATTTCTTAATAAAAGTTGACCATAGGAAAACATTTCTTAAGAAAAGTTGATGATAGGAAGACATTTCTTAAGAAAAGTTGACGATAGCAAGACCTCTATTAAGAAAAGTTGACAATAGGAAAAATTTTTTAAGAAAATCTGACGATAGAAAGACATTTCTTAAGAAAAGTTGACGATAGGAAGACTTCTCTTAAGATAAGTTGACGATAACAAGACACTTCATAAGAAAAGTTGACGATAGGAAGACATTTCTTAAGAAAAGTTGACGACAGGAAGACATTTCTTAAGAAAAGTTGACGATAGGAAGACATTTCTTAAGAAAAGTTAACGATTGAAAGACATTTCTTAAGAAAAGTTGACGATAGGAAGACATTTCTTAATAAAAGTTGACCATAAGAAGACATTTCTTAAGAAAAGTTGACGATGGGAAGACATTTCTTAAGAAAAGTTGACGATAGGAAGACATTTCTTAATAAAAGTTGACCATAGGAAGACATTTCTTAAGAAAAGTTGACGATTGAAAGACATTTCTTAAGAAAAGTTGACGATAGGAAGACATTTCTTAATAAAAGTTGACCATAGGAAGACATTTCTTAAGAAAAGTTGACGATGGGAAGACAATTCTTAAGAAAAGTTGATGATAGGAAGACATTTCTTAAGAAAAGTTGACGATAGGAAGACTTCTCTTAAGATAAGTTGACGATAACAAGACACTTCATAAGAAAAGTTGACGATAGGAAGACATTTCTTAAGAAAAGTTGACGACAGGAAGACATTTCTTAAGAAAAGTTGACGATAGGAAGACATTTCTTAAGAAAAGTTAACGATTGAAAGACATTTCTTAAGAAAAGTTGACGATAGGAAGACATTTCTTAATAAAAGTTGACCATAGGAAGACATTTCTTAAGAAAAGTTGACGATGGGAAGACAATTCTTAAGAAAAGTTGATGATAGGAAGACATTTCTTAAGAAAAGTTGACGTCAGGAAGACATTTCTTAAGAAAAGTTGACGATAGAAAGACATTTCTTAAGAAAAGTTGACGATAGGAAGACTTCTCTTAAGATAAGTTGACGATAACAAGACACTTCATAAGAAAAGTTGACGATAGGAAGAAATTTTTTAAGAAAAGTTGACGATAGGAAGACATTTCTTAAGAAAAGTTGACCATAGGAAGACATTTCTTAAGAAAAGTTGACGATAAGAAAACACTTCTTAAGAAAAGTTGACGATAGGAAGACATTTCTTAAGAAAAGTTTAGTATAGGAAGACATTTCTTAAGAAATGTTGACGGTAGGAAGAAACCTCTGATGGAAAGTTGACGATAAGAAAACATTTCTTAAGAAACGTTGACGATAGGAAGACATTTCTTAAGAAAAGTTGACGATAGGAAGACATTTCTAAAGAAAAGTTGACGATGGGAAGACATTTCTTAAGAAAAGTTGACGATATGAAGACATTTCTATAGAAAAATTGAAGAAACGAAAGAATTTCTATAGATAAGTTGACAAAAGAGAGACATTTCTATAAACAAGTTGACTATGGAAGACATTTCTAATGAAAATTTGTCGACAGAAAGACATTTAAAAAAAAAAAAATTTGCAGAAAAGTTGAAGACAGGAAGACTTTTTTATGGAAAAGTTGGCGATAGAAGGAATTTTTATACCCACTATCAAAAAGAATGGGCGGTATATTGAGATTGTCATTCCGTTTGTAATTTCCTTATTATTGGCTCAAAAACCAAAAACGATATATATTCTGAATCCTGAATCCGTCTGTCTGTTTTCGGCACAATAAAACCTAAACGAAAGGATATAGGTCACTGAATTTTGGTACAAATATTCTTCATTTCTTGGAAAATTTTGTTATTGAAATCGGGTAAAATCGGTTCACATTTGACAATAGCTCCCGTATAACCTCGTCTAGGCTAATCGCTTATTCGCTAATAAATGACAAATTATAACAGCTATGATGGCAAAATTTGGTATCTATAAGTTCTACGTAAGCATGTAAAATTTAATCGAAATCGGTTCACATTTAACCATAGCTCCCATACAAAAAACTTACGGAAACAGCCTAAATTCCACCTGAAATACACTTAGCTTTGGCCACTAAATTTAGTGAAAAGAAGTCTTATGTGCATACCAGCCAGTGTGCAAAATTTTGTTACAATCGATCACCATGGTCAGTATATCAAATTTTTTAGGAATCGGTCCATATTTGACTATAGCTTTCATATAAAAAAAAAACAAAAAAAAAGTAGGAAAGGCCAGTTAAAAGCTATTAAATTAGAAACTATGATAGCTATGGCCATTAAATTTTGTAAAAACAAGCTTCATATAAATACCAGGCAGTGTGTAATTTTGTCACAATCGGTCAACATTTGGATATAGTTCTTATATATATAACATCCTCTTTTTTATACCTACATATTTGCAGCATATTATAATTGCACCAATGTCCAGACTTTATATACGGTATTAAGAACTCTTAACAAAATATATGGACCTGTCGTTATACGATCAACATGTTTATCCTAACCAAATATTAAAAGTAGAACAGACTGTTAATGCTAAACTACTCCAGGTTATGAGATTAAATTTTGTGCAAAGTAAATACTTGGGAAAACACTTTAATACTTTTAAATTTTGAACTATAAAGCTACTGCAACCGAATTTAGTCCAAATCTTTTACCAACAACACCAACTAGCACAACAATTTTTTTCGAATTTGGTTCGCATTTTGAATTATCTACACACACGTAAATATATATGAGATATGTTTCTAAATTTAACACAACTTGATGGTGGGTATATAAGATTCGGCACAGCCGAATATAATACTCTTATTGTTTATTTAGATGTGGTAATTGTTGAAATATATTTGTTTTATTTTAAAAATTTAAAATTAGATTTAAGTTCCTTAAGCTTTTCTTTTTTTATGTTTTTGTTCTTTGGTTCCATTAAACTTTAAAATTCTGGAAAAAAAAAGTTTCCTCCAAACTTAATATCATATCATCCTGTCGCCTCTGCAGTTTTCTAAAAATGGCAAACAAATCTTTTAAATTTTTTAGTAAATTTCCTAAACAATATCCCTTTTCACCCCAAGCAAATCATGTTTAACTTAATAAACGCCCTCAGTTTTGCTTTTGCTTAAATTAGTATTAGCTAAAAATACGACAAAGGAGATAAGAAAGACTATTTCTTGTATTGTTCCTTTATCTGTTTTGAGCATTTCCTAAAACAAAAACTTAACAAACAATAAATTTAAAGTTAATCAACCTGAAGACAGCCAACGCATTTTGCAAGAGCTCTAAACAAGAATCTCTAATTTAGTGTTGGAAAGCGCCTTCGAAAAGTAAATTTAGCTAATGTGATATAAAACCAATAGAATAATGAAAGCGCTAAAATATCTAAAAAGGACAAAGCCCTTTGTATTGGGGTCCTTGTTGAGGAGATTAAGCTTCTTTAAACAAAATTATAGCTTTTGGGGGAATGAAATGAACTTTGGCGTAATATATTTTGTCTAGGCTTTAGTTTGTGATAATTTTTTAAGATAGTAGTCATATAATAGTCATTGTAACAAATTTTTTATAGAAAACTTCTCCCAGTGATAAGTTTTTTTATAGAAAACTCATGCCCTGATAAGTCTTCTATACAAAACAAATAACAGTGGTACATCCTATACATACATCCAGCTAATAAAAACTTATCTCAGTGATAAGTTTTCTATAGAAAACTATAGAAAACTTATCCCAGTAATAAGTTTTCTATAGAAAACTTATCCCAGTGATAAGTTTTCTTTAGAAAACTCATCCCAGTAATAAGTTTTCCATAGAAAATTCATCCAAGTGATAGGTTTTTTATAAAAGACTTATCCCAGTGATAAGTTTTGTATAGAAGACTCACCCCAGTGATAAGTTTTCTATAGAAAACTCATCTCAGTGATAAGTTTTCTATAGACAACTCTTTACAGTGATAAGTTTTCTATAGAAAACTCATCCCAGTGATAAGTTTTCTATAGAAAACTCATCCCAGTGATAAGTTTTCTATAGAAAATTCATCTTAGTAATAAGTTTTCTATAGAAAACTCATCCCAGTGATAAGTTTTCTATAGACAACTCATCACAGTGATAAGTTTTCTATAGAAAACTCATCTCAGTGATAAGTTTTCTATAGAAAACTCATCTCAGTGATAAGTTTTCTATAGAAAACTCATCTCAGTGATAAGTTTTCTATAGAAAACTCATCCCAGTGATAAGTTTTCTATAGAAAACTCATCCCAGTGATAGATTTTCTATAGAAGACTCATCCCAGTGATAAGTTTTCTATAGAAGACTCATCCCAGTGATAAGTTTTCTATAGAAGACTCTTCCCAGTGATAAGTTTTCTATAGAAAACTCCTTCCAGTGATAAATTTTCTCTCGAAATTCATCTCAGTGATAAACTTTCTCTAAAAAACTCACCCTAGTGCTAAGTTTTCTATAAAAGACTCATCCCAGTGATAAGTTTTCTATAGAAAACTCATTCCAGTGATAAGTTTTGTATAAAAAACTCATCCCAGTAATAAGTTTTCTATAGAAAACTCATCCTTGTGATAAGTTTTCTATAGAAAACTCATGACAGTGATAAGTTTTCTATAGAAGGTTATCATAGTGATAAGTTTTCTATAGAAAGCTCATCCCATTGATAACTTTTCTATAAAAATCTCATCGTAGTGACAAGTGTTCTATAGAAAACTCACCCCAGTGATAAGTTTTTTATAGAAAGCTCATCCCAGTGATAAGTTTTTTATATAAAACTCATCCCCGTGATAAGTTTTCTATAGAACGCTCATCCTAGTAATAAGTTTCTATAGAAAACTCATCATAGTGATAAGTTTTCTATAGAAAGCTCATCCCAGTGATAAGTTTTCTATAGAAAACTCATCCTAGTGATAAGTTTTCTATAGAAAACTCATTCCAGTGATAAGTTTTCTATAGAAAACTATAGAAGACTCATCCCAGTGATAAGTTTTCTATAGAAGACTCATCCCAGTGATAAGTTTTCTATAGAAGACTCATCCCAGTGATAAGTTTTCTACAGAAGACTCAACCCAGTGATAAGTTTTCTATAGAAGACTCATCCCAGTGATAAGTTTTCTATAGAAAACTCATCCCAGTGATAAGTTTTCTATAGAAGACTCATCCCAGTGATAAGTTTTCTATAGAAGACTCATCCCAGTGATAATTTTTCTATAGAAAACTTATCACAGTGATAAGTTTTCTATAGAAAGTCATCATAGTAATAAGTTTTTTCTAATTACAATTATTATTTTATTAACAAAAGAAACTAAGGATAAACGCTTAAGCTATTATCTTTTGACTTTGATATAAATTTACCAAAATCTTCCAATGATGAATGACTATTTTCCAAAAACCTAAGCCACAGACATTAACTAATCCATATTGATTAAAACTTATCACCACAATCTCTGCCATAATCCCTCTAAATCATCAAGACATACAAATATTTTAGTTCTATGACTGATTCTTAATAAAGTAATTTTGTTTCCCCATTTAACTGTCATTGACATTCAAAGTATTTCATTACTTTTACATACCCTCGAGTTTATGTAGAAAAAGACATAGAAAAACTCAATTTGATCATGATAATTTTAGAAACAACATTTCTTTTCCTAGAATTGCTTTGCATTTAATAACATCAAACTTTTCTATGAATGCAAATTATAAGAAAATCTCTATTTTCTTATGCTTAAGACAATTTTTTTTTCTTTTCTTTTAGACTTAACAAGATTTTACGCTTCTTTTTCAGCTGCAAAAGTTTTTTAATCAATTTCATGGCAGTTTTTTTTTGCTTTTGTTTCTTCTATGCCGCAAGATGATGCTGTCAAATCTTTGAGTTTCTAATAAAAGCATAAATTTTTATTACATAAGATATATTTAGAGAATAAATCTTAAAACCAAATAGAGTTTAGAGCAAAAGAAAAAGTTCGTTTTGACTTTTGGCTAGGGTGTTCATTTTACTCGACTTTTAATTGTTTGAGGAATCAAATATGTAACTTGAAAATGGGGGTTTTTAATTATTCGGAAAATCGATTAATCGTTAAAAATTACTCGTGTTAATCGAGTAAAAAATTCATCTTAAAATTACTCGAGTAAGGTTTTTCTGTAAGCTTTATATATATCTTTTTTTAATACAACAATTTTTTTAATAAAATTATGGAGTTGTATTACCAAAAAAGTTTAACAATTCGCAATAAAAACTATAAAACAAAAATAAAAAAATTATTTTTAATACAAATTAACATTTGTAACATATTGTCATCCTTAATATTTTAAGTAAGTTTATTTACTTCTATATGTAAAAAGCAATCTTTCGATTTCATAAATCCTGAGTTTGATCTAATAGATTACCTAAGTTTACAATTTAGAAAACCAATAGAATAATGAAAGCGCTAAAATATGTAAAAAGGACAAAGCCCTTTGTATTGGGGTCCTTGTTGAGGATATTAAGCTTCTTTAAACAAAATTATAGCTTTTGGGGGAATGAAATGAACTTTGGCGTAATATATTTTGTCTAGGCTTTAGTTTGTGATAATTTTTTAAGATAGTAGTCATATAATAGTCATTGTAACAAATTTTTTATAGAAAACTTCTCCCAGTGATAAGTTTTTTATAGAAAACTCATGCCCTGATAAGTCTTCTATACAAAACAAATAACAGTGGTACATCTTATACATACATCCAGCTAATAAAAACTTATCTCAGTGATAAGTTTTCTATAGAAAACTATAGAAAACTTATCCCAGTAATAAGTTTTCTATAGAAAACTTATCCCAGTGATAAGTTTTCTATAGAAAACTGATCTAATAGATTACCTAAGTTTACAATTGGATCTTCAACTGCACTTAAGTAGGATCTACGATTACATTGCGTCCTTTAACTGAACTATAGTTGGACGTACTGTTACTAAAACCTACGATTACACAGGGATCTTCAACTAAACTATAGTAGTATCTACGAATACATTGAAGACTTCAACTGGACTATAGTAGGTTTTACGATTGCAATGGTACCTTCAACTAATCTATAACAGGAGCTACGATTATATAAGGACGTTTAAATAAACAAAAGTAGAAATTACGAATACCTTGGATACCACAGCAGGTCTATGGTAGACTAAGCTATTTATATCTGAAATTACATTGACTTTATATATACTATGGACTATATACATACAAAGGACTATATACACACAATGGACTATATTACAAGTTGTAATTTACAAGTCTCGATTATTGCTCAGAATTGACAATGTTAAAATCCACGATTATTTCATAAATGGAAAATTAGCTATATTAAAACCCTCGATTATTGGTTTAAATGAACTATGGTAGAACCATCAATTATTGCCTAAGATGGACCATAGAACGGTAGACAATTAGGAATATATCTTTAGTAGCAGCAGATATTTTCAAGCGAAAGTTGGCCATTATTTGTGTGGCAGGAAAATAACAACAATTGTTTTTTCAACTCGTATGTTGATAGTAATACGACAGGTCCATATATTTTGTTAGGAGTTCCTAATGCATCTACCATATACATAATCTTAATATAATAAAAAGTAAGAGTGTTATATTCGGCTGTGCCGAATCTTGTATACCCACCATCAAAATGTACAAGAGTGCAGCTAATTCAAAATGTTGACCAAATGTGGTATTGTTGGAAATATATTTGGACTAAATTCGGTTGCAGTGATATAGTTACTACAGTTCAACATTTAAAAGTATCTAAGTGGTTTCCCAAGTATTTACCTTGGACAAAATGCTGTTCCATAACCGAATATAGTTTTACATTATTAAGCTGTTATACCGTATATAATGTCTGGACCTAACATTGATTGATAGCTATCTAATTTCGTAGACGCAATCTTAATATACTGAATGTACCTCCAAATCTTTTCGATTGTAGATAAAAAAGGGGATGTTATATATATATGAACTATAGCCAAATGACCGATTGACCGATTGTTACATAATTTTACATACTGGCTGGTATTAATATAAAGTTTATTTGTGCAAAATTTAGTGACCATAGCTGACATAGTTTATAGCTTTTAATAGCTTTTAACTGGCGTTTGTGGCATTTTAGTGGTTACCGAGAGCGGTTTTTATATGAAAGCTATGGTCAAAAATATACCGATTCCTATTAAATTTGACATACTGACTGAAAGTTGCATAAAACTTCTCTGTTCTAAATTTAGTAGTCATATATTTTACAATTTTATTCAATTCAATCAGAATAATGTGATTTTCGGGGCAGGGTTATATGGGAGCTTTAACTAAATATGAACCGATTTTACCCATTTTCAGCACACAATTTCTATAACATATCGGAAATACTTTTGCAAAATTTTGTTTCTCTATCTCTTTTAGTTTAGGAGCTATCGCGCTTTTCTCTGACGGAAAGACGGACATAAGCCGTCTTTTCTTTTTGTATTTTTGGGTTTCCGTAAGTTTTTTATATGGAAGCTATGGTCAAATAGTAACCGATTGTAAAAAAATTTTGCACACTAGCTCGCATTCATATAAAACTTCTTTCTGTAAAATTTTGTTGCTGTAGCCCTTTTCGTTAAGGCGCTATCGCACTTTTAGCTGACGGACAGACGGACATAAACCCCCTTTTCTTTTTGTATTTTTGTGATTCCGTAAGTTTTTTATATGGGAGCTATGGTCAAATGGTGACCGATTCCATTTTGCACACTGGTTCGCATTGACAAAAGACCTCCTCGTGCTAAATTTAGTGGTTATATCTGTTATAGTTTTAGATTTATTGGCATTTAAGTGTATTTTAGGTGAAATTTTGGCTGTTTCTGTAAGTTTTTTGTATGGGAGCTATGACTAAATATCAACCAATTTTGATGCAATTTTGTATGCTGGCTAGGGCTTACGGAAAACTTATATAAACCAAATTTTGTCATCGTAGCTATTATAGTTTGTCATTTATTAGCAAGTAAGCGATTAGCGTAGGCGAGGTTATATAGGAGCTATGGTTAAATGTTAACCGATTTTGCCCAATTTCAATACCAAAGATGAAGAATGTTTTTACTAAGTTTCAGTGAGCTAGCTCGTTTCGTTTAATCGTTATCGTGATTTCAACAGACAGACGGACAGATAAACGGACAGACAGACGGACATCGCTCAATCGTCTTAGAATTTCATAAGGATTCAGAATATTTATCGTTTTTGATTTTTGAGCTAATATTAAGGAAATTACAAACGGAATGACAATCTCAATATACCCCCATTCTTTTTGATGGTGGGTATAAAAAAGGGGATATATATATTTATATATATATATATATATAAATATATATATATATATATATATATATATATATATATATATATATATATAAATATATATATATATATATATATATATATATATATATATATATATATATATATATATAAATATATATATATATATATATATATATATATATGTATATATATATAAGAATATACCCAAATGTTGATTGTAATAAAATTTTACACACTTCCTGGTATTTATATAAAGCCTGTTTTTGCAAAATTTTGTGACCAGAGCTGTCATAGTTTCTAATTTGATAGCTTTTAACTGGCCTTTGCTACATTTTTTTGGTTTCCGGGAGTGTTTTTTATATAAAAGCTATAGTCAAATATGGACCGATTCCTATAAAATTTGATATGCTGACCAATAGTTGCATAAAACTTCTTTATACTAAATTTAGTCGTCATAGCTATTACAATTGTAATCAGTTTATCAGCATTCATGTGATTCCCAGTGAGGGGTTATATATATGAGCTCTAACTAAATGTGAACCGATTTCGCCCATTTTCAGTACACAACTTCTGTTGCATATCAATACTCTTGTACAATTTTGTCTCTCTAGCTCTTGTAGTTAGGGAGCTATCTCGCTTTTATCTGACGGGCAGACGGGAAACACATGAATGCTGATAAATTGAATACAATTGTAATAATTATGACGACTATGAATTTAGAATAGAGAAGTTTTATGCAACTATTGGTCAGTATATCAAATTTTATATTAATCGGTCCATATCTGACTATAGCTTTCATATAAAAAACACTCCCGGAAACCAAACAAAAAAATGTAGCAAAGGCCAGTTGAAAGCTATTAAATTAGAAACTATGACAGCTATGGCGACTAAATTTTGCAAAAACAAACTTTATATAAATACCAGCTAGTGTGTAAAATTTTGTTACAATCGGTCAACATTTACTTGTTCATACTAAATATTTTCACGCGGCACTTATTAGTTTGCTTCTTTAACGTATGTAAAAGTAGTTAAACAGGTTATACATCAAAGAGGTCAGTGTTCACAGCTGAGATGAAGGACGGACCTTGGGCTTACGAAGATTAGACCAATTGGAACAGTTGCTTGGTATCCAACATCCCCTACATCATCTTGAATTATACGACAGCCCTGTATATACTCGTAATAGAAAACTTATTTTATTTAAATTAAAGTTTTATTCTTAAATATTTCTAACAAAATTTTGAAATGAATAACTGAATCTTATTTCTTGTATAAAGCAAAACCCCTAGTGCACATTTTTTTTAAGCTGCCCTCAGTTAATTACAAATTTTATGAAATTCAATTCATTTCTCGTTTTTTTTTTGCCTTTCATTGACCCTCATACCATTTTTAATTAACTTTATTTATACACTTCATTAAAAATCTAGCCAAAAATGGAGAGTGAGAGTAGAAGGTACAAAAAATTAAAAGCTTTGCTATAAACTCAACAGAAAGCACAATTGCTCTTGAGCACATTTTTTTGTATTTTATGAGCGAAGTCCCTGCGCTCATAAGCCAATGTCGGTGGGTCCCTAATCTAATTTGATTCTAGAGTGCTTATGCTCCACTACTGCAACATTTATTCAGTTTTCTTTTTGCTGGTGGTTAGTGGTGTTAGTGTTAGTAGTTGAAATCATGGTGTGAGTAAATGACTGAATTCATGCTGGTTATTTGTTGCATCACCAGCTAGCAATGTGGTGATTGTTGATGATAATATCAGCAAAATAAGTCTTTTGGGATTCGTATAGATGATCAAAAACTGATTAATCAGCTTGGTGATCTAAAAAAGATTCCAAAAAGACTCACTAAAACGCTTAAAAAACGACTAGTTTACAAGAGCACAAACAATTCTTGCAGAATGTGGGCAGTCAAAATCTTATCGTGCAAATGATCCTAATACGACTGTTTTTTTATTTTATTTTTTTATGTTATTTTAATCAGTTTTGTGATCAAAAAAGACCACAAAAAGACTCAGAAAATACCTTGAAAGCAACTATCTGAAAGCACAATGTGTGCAATCAGTTTGGTGATCAAAAAAGTGTACAAAAAGACTCATAGACGCTTAGCAAGCGACTAGTTAAAAACAGCACAAAAAATCTGGTAAAATGTGCGTAATATAAAGACTCTTATCTCATTATGGGAGATGTGGCTTAGTTGGCTAGCACGTCGACTACTAGGCATAACGTATATTTTTCAGCAGCCTAGGTTCCATCCTCGGTCTCGGCAACATCAATTTGTGTAATTATTAACGCAACTTCACTGTTCTAGTAATAGATAATGTCGTGTTCTAAAAATAGATATACTGTGTTGAGTTTAACGAGTCATTAAGGACTCGTTTTGAAGAGTCGCATGAAGGGTACCATTTTTTCACACAAAAATATAATTTTTGACTCATAAGTGATATCATAAATGATCATTTTAATCGTGCGTTGAAGTCAAAGAAGACTCATATTTGATTGAAATTTTCCAAAAATGATAGCCGGGATCCCAGCTAGCATTTATGACATCACTTATGAATCAAAAATGATATTTTTGTGTGAGAAAATGGTACCCTTCATACAACTCTTCAGAACGAGTCTTGAATGACTCGTTTTGCTGGTTAGAATATGACTACATACATTTTGCTAGATTTGTAAAAAAAAGACCGAGAATCGAACCTAGGCTGCTGAATATGATATGTTATGCTTAGTGGTCGAAGTGCTAACCAACTAAGCCACATCACCCATAATGAGATACGAGTCTTTTTGTGGCATTTTTTTATCACCTAAAAATAATTATATTACGCACATTTTACAGGATTTTTTGTGCTATTTTTACCTAGTCGCTTGCTAAGCGTCTATGAGTCTTTTTGTACACTTTTTTGATCACCAAACTGATTGCATACATTTTGCTTTTAAATAGGTGCTTTTAAGGTATTTTCTGAGTCTTTTTGTGGTCTTTTTTGATCACCAAACTGATTAAAATAACGTAATAAAAACAGTCGCATTAGGATCGTTTGCACGATAAGATTTTGACTGCACACATTCTGCAAGAATTGTTTGTGCTCTTGTAAACTAGCCAAATTGCTAGCTGGGATTGCTTGTGTGAGTGGGAGACTTAGAAGAAAAGAGTAATTGTTTATCTACTGGTTAGTTTTTCCCGTTAATAATAATATTTATTTGTTAGTGTTGAACAAAAGGACAATAGCAAGAAACATGTTTGTAGTTTGTTAGTTTTTGTTGCTCTTAAATGTCCTTAAACATTTTTGTATTGTGATGAGTTGTTTAGCATAGCTTTTGTACAGATGTGGCATCAACATTTTTGTTATATATTTTTGTT
Organism: Stomorhina lunata; assembly: GCA_933228675.1. Taxonomy (NCBI): domain Eukaryota; kingdom Metazoa; phylum Arthropoda; class Insecta; order Diptera; family Rhiniidae; genus Stomorhina; species Stomorhina lunata. Next base: position 105,051,409 of record OW121742.1, read on the forward strand.
TTTGCTTGCAACTACGCTTTGTATTCTTGCATGACTTTATTAAGTTCTTTTTTTTCTAACTCACTCTGTGCGAAACATTTGGTGTTTGTAATGTCCTTGTAAAGTACTAGTGCGTGTGCAATACTAAATAAATAGTTTACATGTGTCTGTATAAACTTGAATGTATTGTTGTTTGGAATACGTGTAAGAGTGTACGTGCTGGACATTGAGTAGGAGTTGCTGCTTATTTTTTGAAGTTTAGTTTCTATTGTTCGTGCGTGATGCATTTTTTCATATTATCCTTCAATATTTTATCCTGAAATTACCCAGTAGCTTAACAATAGTGGGGTAAAAAAGTTTATGTTGCCATAGGGCAACAAAATAGAGAAACTTTTAGTTACTGATCAATTATAATTGTCAGTAACAAAAAAAAACAAGTTATTTTGCAAAATTTAGTGACCAGAGCTGTCATAGTTTCTAATTTTATAGCTATTAACTGGAATTTGCTACATTTTTTTTTTGGTTTCCGGGCGTGTTTTTTATATGAAAGCTATAGTCAAATATGGACCGATTCCTATAAAATTTGATATACTGACCAATAGTTGCATAAAAGTTTTCTATTCTTAATTTAGTCGTCATTGCTATAACAATTGTATTCAATTTATCAGCATTCATGTGTTTCCCGGGGCGGGGTTATATGGGAGCTCTAACTAAATGTGAATTGATTTCGCCCATTTTCAGTACACATATTAGTATACATATCAAAAATACTTCTGTACAATTTTGTCTCTCTAGCTCTAACAGTTAGGGAGCTATCGTGCTTTTATATGGCGGACAGACGGACATAAACCGTCTTTTCTTTTTGTACTTTTGTAAGTTTTTAATATGGGAGCTATGGTCAAATGATGACCGATTGTAACAAGATTTTGCGCACTGACTGGCATTTACATAGGACTTCTGTACTCAAATTTTGTTGCTGTAGCCCTTTTCGTTAAGGCGCTATGGCGCTTTTATCTCACGGACAGACGGACATAAATCCCCTTTTCTTTTTATATTTTTGTGTTCCCGTAAGTTTTTATATGGGAGCTTTGGTCAGATTCTGACAAAATTTTGCGCACTAGCTGGTATTTACATAAGACTTTCTTGTGCTAAATTTAGTGGCCAAAGCTATAACTGTTTAATATTTATTGGCATTAAATTGTATTTCAGGTGGAATTTAGGCTGTTTCCGTAAGTTTTTTGTATGGGAGCTATGGTTAAATGTGAACCGATTTCGTTGAAATTTTATTTTTCTAGATACCAAATTTTGTCATTTATTAGCAAATAAGCGATTAGCCTAGACGAGGTTATACGGGAGCTATGGTCAAATGTGAACGGATTTTGCCCAATTTCAATATCAAAATTTTCCAAGAAATGAAGAATATTTGTGATAAATTTCAGTGACCTATATCGTTTTGTTAAGGTTTTATCGTGCCGACAACAGACAGGCAAACGGATAGACAGAAAGACAGACGGATAGACAGACGGATAGACAGACAGACAGACAGACAGACAGACAGACAGACAGACAGACAGACAGACAGACAGACAGACAGACAGACAGACAGACAGACAGACAGACAGACATACTGACAGACAGATAGATAGACAGACAGACAGACAGACAGACAGACAGACAGACAGACAGACAGACAGACAGACAGACAGACAGACAGACAGACAGACAGACAGACAGACAGACAGACAGACTGACAGACAGACAGAAAAAAAGACAGACAGACAGACAGACAGACAGACAGACAGACAGACAGACAGACAGACAGACAGACAGACAGACAGACAGACAGACAGACAGACAGACAGACAGACAGACAGACATACAGACATACAGACATACAGACATACATACAGACATACAGACATACAGACATACAGACAGACAGACAGACAGACAGACAGACAGATGGACAGACAGACAAACAGACAGACAGACAGACAGACAGACAGACAGACAGACAGACAGACAGACAGACAGACAGACAGAGAGACAGACAGACAGACAGACAGACAGACAGACAGACAGACAGACAGACAGACAGACAGACAGACAGATGGACAGACAGACAAACAGACAGACAGACAGACAGACAGACAGACAGAAAAAAAGACAGACAGACAGACGGACAGACAGACAGACAGACAGACAGACAGACAGACAGACAGACAGACAGACAGACAGACAGACAGACAGACAGACAGACAGACAGACAGACAGACAGACAGACAGACAGACAGACAGACAGACAGACAGACAGATAGATAGATAGATAGATAGATAGATAGATAGATAGATAGATAGATAGATAGATAGATAGATAGATAGATAGATAGATAGATAGATAGATAGATAGATAGATAGATAGATAGATAGATAGATAGATAGATAGATAGATAGATAGATAGATAGATAGATAGATAGATAGATAGATAGATAGATAGATAGATAGACAGACAGACAGACAGACAGACAGACAGACAGACAGACAGACAGACAGACAGACAGACAGACAGACAGACAGACAGACAGACAGACAGACAGACAGACAGACAGACAGACAGACAGACAGACAGACAGACAGACAGACAGATAGACAGACATCGCCTTAGAATTTTATAAGGATTCAGAATATACTTCAATTTTGGTTTTTGAGCCAATATTAAGGAAATTACAAACGGAATGACAGTCTCAATATACCCCCCATTTTTTTTTTTTATGGTGGGTATAACAACTTTTAGTCTCTAATTACATCATAACTTAAAGTAGCTTGTCTCTTTCTTGTGCAGCTTCATTTTGTATCATTTCTGAACTGCCGGGCTCAACTTCTGCTATTTACTATTGTTGCTACTGTCCATCTAGCACAAGTTACAGTTTTTTTCTCTATTATACTATACTACTATACTATTTTTTTTCTATTTTTCACTTATTTCCCTGCATTTTAATTTCATTCATTCATTCATTTGATTATTCACATAAATATAAATATTTTTTTCTACATTTATTTTTCAAATGACCACTTCTGTGGTCAGTTCTATTATAATTCCCCATTGACACTTTTTGCTAACAAAAGTTACATCGTTTTTGATATCAAGAGCTTGTACAAGAACAAATGTAACAATTTTTTGCATCATAAACTGTTTTAACACTTGTTGGAGATAATCAAAAAAATTATTTATAGAGACAAGATTATTGTACATATGAGGATTTGGAATAAGATCAAGAGTTTATATTAAGTGGGAATATAGGATAGGGTTGGTTTTATGTGGAAGATGAATTGAAATAAGAAAGATATTTTGTTATCGAAACAATAGTTTAAGTACTCGTATAGAACAGAGACCTTATTACAGGCAGTTTAGCTCTTAGTGACTAACATGTTATAGTTCTCACAATTTTAATGATGTGGCAGACTATCGGACACCGTTTCCATTGCCTATATTTTTTAAGATCGGTTTTGGAAAAATAATAAAATAATATTAATTCATTATCAGGGACCGAAAATAACTATTATTTTTGAATTTTTGATTAAAAAAGGCAACCGCAAGGAAATGTCGGAGAATAAAACCAAGTATACCATTTTGATAGTCATGGACCAAATTTTCCTAAAATGCGATGCTTTTTAAAAATCAAATTTTTATTTTTTAGACAAAAACTAACAGTTATTTTTGATTTTTATTTTTTTGAGCAAAAATAACAGTTATTTTTAACTTTTATTTTTTCGAGCAAAAATAAAAGTTATTTTTTAACTTTTATTTTTTCGAGCAAAAATAACAGTTGTTTTGACTTTTATTATTTCGAGCATGAATTAAAGTTATTTTTTGACTTTTATTTTTTCGAGCAGAATTAAAAGTTATCTTTTGACTTTTATTTTTTCGAGCAGAAATAAGAGTTATTTTTGTGTTTTCAACCCCAATTATGATTGCAAAACTCAAATCCATATATTTTTGAGCATATGCAAATTATTTTCAGTGAAAAATTATCTTCGTTTGAAAAAATTGTTCAATGAATTTATTATGAATTCAAAGTAAAATAGCTCGAAAAAATAAAAATCAAAAAATGACTTTTATTCTTGCTTGAAAAAATAAAAGTCAAAAATAACTTTTATTTTTGCTCGAAAAAATAAAAGTTAAAAAATAACTTTTATTTTTGCTTAAAAAATAAAGGTCAAAAATAACTGTTATTTTTATCGAAAAAATAAAAGTAAAAAAATAACTTTTATTTCTGCCCGAAAAAATAAAAGTCAAAAAATAACCTTAATTTTCCGACTTTTACGATAAAAGTTATGCGGTCCCTGCTAAAAATATATATCCTGGTCATTGGGCAATATTTTTTGTAGATCTTGACCTATTTATTTGTTATATAGTATAATTTTTCAAATCCGTTATGAAGCGACAATTATATATCGTTTTAAGTGATTTATGAGTCCGAGGTGCCCTATTTTTGGGAGCCGATTGTGCAG
>OW121742.1:105060900-105168400 GCA_933228675.1 Stomorhina lunata
TAATGGACACTGAAAATATACGAAATAATTTTCCAATAAAAAAGGAAATTTTTAAAAAATTTCCTATAAAATAGAAAATTTTTGAAAATTTTTCAATGAAAATAGAAAATTTTTGAAAAATTTCCAATAAAATAGGAAATTTTTGAAAAATTTCCAATAAAATTGAAAAATTTCCTATAAAAATAGGAAATTTTTTAAAAATTTCCAACAAAAATAGGAAATTTTTGAAAAATTTCCTATAAAAATAGGAAATTTTTGAAAAATTTCCTAAAAAATAGGAAATTTTTGAAAAATTTCCAATAAAAATAGGAAATTTTTCAAAAATTTCCAATTAAAATAAAAAATTTTTGAAAAATTTCCTATAAAAACAGAAAATTTTTGAAAAATTTTCTATAATAATAGGAAATTTTTGAAAAATTTTCAATAAAAATAGGAAATTTTTGAAAAATTTCCAATAAAAATAAAAAACTTTTGAAAAATTTCCTATAAAAATTGGAAATTTTTGAAAAATTTAATAATAAAAAAGGAAATTCTTGAAAAATTTCCTAATAAAATAGGAAATTTTTGAAAAATTTTCTAATAAAATAGGAAATTTTTAAAAAAATTTCTAATAAAATAGGAAATTTTTGAAAAATTTCCTTATAAAAATTGGATATTTTTGAAAAATTTCCAACAAAATAGGACATTTTTTAAAATTTCCTATCAAAATAGGAAATTTTTGAAAAATATCCAATAAAAATAGGAAATTTTTGAAAAGGTTCCAATAAAAATAGGAAATTTTTGAAAAATTTCATATAAAAATGGAAATTTTTGAAAAATTTCCTATAAAAGTAGAAAATTTTTGAAAAATTTCCTATATAAATAGGAAATTTTTGAAAAATTTCCTATAAAAATAGGAAATTTTTGAAAAGATTCCTATACAAATAGGAAATTTTTGAAAAGTTTCCTATAAACATAGGAAATTTTTGAAAAGTTTCCTATACAAAAAGGAAATTTTTGAAAAGTTTCCTATAAAAATAGGAAATTTTTGAAAAGTTTCCTATACAAATAGGAAATTTTTGAAAAATTTCCTTTAAAAATAGGAGATTTTTGAAAAATTTCCTATAAAAATAGGAAATTTTTAAAAAATTTCCTATAAAAATAGGAATTTTTGGAAAGTTTCCTATAAAAATAGAAAATTTTTGAAAAATTTCCTATAAAAATAGAAAATTTTTGAAAAATTTCCTATAAAAATAGAAAATTTTTGAAAAATTTCCTCTAAAAATAGGAAATTTTTGAAAAAAATTTTCCTATAAAAATAGGAAATTTTTGAAAAATTTCTTATAAAAATAGGAAATTTTTGAAAAATTTCCTATAAAAATAGGAAATTTTTGAAAAATTTCCTATAAAAATAGGAAATTTTTGAAAATTTTCCTATAAAAAATAGGAAATTTTTGAAAATTTTCCTATAAAAATAGGAAATTTTTGAAAAATTTCCTATAAAAATAGGAAATTTTTGAAAAATTTCCTATAAAAATAGGAAATTTTTGAAAAATTTCCTATAAAAATAGGAAATTTTTGAAAAATTTCCTATAAAAATAGGAAATTTTTGAAAAATTTCCTATAAAAATAGGAAATTTTTGAAAAATTTCCTATAAAAATAGGAAATTTTTGAAAAATTTCCTATAAAAATAGGAAATTTTTGAAAAATTTCCTATAAAAATAGGAAATTTTTGAAAAATTTCCTATATAAATAGGAAATTTTTGAAAAATTTCCTATAAAAATAGGAAATTTTTTAAAAATTTCCTATAAAAATAGGAAATTTTTGAAAATTTTCCTATAAAAATAGGAAATTTTTGAAAAATTTCCTATAAAAATAGGAAATTTTTGAAAAATTTCCTATAAAAATAGGAAATTTTTGAAAAATTTCCTATAAAAATAGGAAATTTTTGAAAAATTTCCTATAAAAATAGGAAATTTTTGAAAAATTTCCTATAAAAATAGGAAATTTTTGAAAAATTTCCTATAAAAATAATACATTTTTTAAAATTTCCTATCAAAATAGGAAATTTTTGAAAAATTTCCAATAAAAATAGAAAATTTTTGAAAAGGTTTCAATAAAAATAGGAAATTTTTGAAAAATTTCCTATAAAAATAGGAAATTTTTGAAAAATTTCCTATAAAAATAGGAAATTTTTGAAAAATTTCCTATAAAAATAGGAAATTTTTGAAAAATTTCCTATAAAAATAGGAAATTTTTGAAAAATTTCCTATAAAAATAGGAAATTTTTGAAAAATTTCCTATAAAAATAGGAAATTTTTGAAAAATTTCCTATAAAAATAGGAAATTTTTGAAAAATTTCCTATAAAAATAGGAAATTTTTGAAAAATTTCCTATAAAAAAGGAAATTTTTGAAAAATTTCCTATAAAAATAGGAAATTTTTGAAAAATTTCCTATAAAAAAAAGGAAATTTTTGAAAAATTTCCTATAAAAAAAGGAAATTTTTGAAAAATTTCCAATAAAAATAGGAAATTTTTGAAAAATTTCCTATAAAAATAGGAAATTTTTGAAAAATTTCCTATAAAAATAGGAAATTTTTGAAAAATTTCCTAGAAAAATAGGAAATTTTTGAAAAATTTCCTATAAAAATAGGAAATTTTTGGAAAATTTCCTATAAAAAGAGGAAATTTTTGAAAAATTTCCTATAAAAATAGAAAATTTCCTATAAAAATAGGAAATTTTTGAAAAATTTCCTATAAAAATAGGAAATTTTTGAAAAATTTCCTATAAAAATAGAAAATTTCCTATAAAAATAGGAAATTTTTGAAAAATTTCCAATAAAAATAGGAAATTTTTGAAAAATTTCCTATAAAAATAGAAAATTTCCTATAAAAATAGGAAATTTTTGAAAAATTTCCTATAAAAATAGGAAATTTTTGAAAAATTTCCTTTAAAAATAGGAAATTTTTTAAAAATTTCCTATTAAAAAAATTTCCTATTAAAAAACAGGAAATTTTTGAAAAATTTCCTATTAAAAAATAGGAAGTTTTTGAAAAATTTCCTATTAAAAAATAGGAAATTTTTTTAAAAATTTCCTATTAAAAAAATAGGAAATTTTTGAAAAATTTCCTATTGAAAAATAGGAAATTTTTGAAAAATTTCCTATTAAAAAATAGGAAATTTTTGAAAAATTTCCTTTTAAAAATAGGAAATTTTTGAAAAATTTCCTATTAAAAAACAGGAAATTTTTGAAAAATTTCCTATTAAAAAATAGGAAATTTTTGAAAAATTTCTTATTAAAAAATAGGTAATTTTTGAAAAATTTCCTATAAAAAACTGAACTTTTTTAAAAATTTCCTCGAAAACAGACAATTTTTGGAAAATTTTTCTCTCAGTTTTTCTCATTGCTATTTATGAATATTCATAAACTTCTGGTTCCATCTGTCGTATTTAGTTTAAGTGTGCTTGTATATGTGTGAGTTATGTGAATATGCGTGTAAGTTTCTAATACTTTATAAAGTAAATTTCAAATGTCATTGATAGTAACATTAGCAAATATGTTCTCATCATGAAAAACCATAAATCACAAACTAATGACTACTTTACTAATAGGGATGTCCCTTGTGAGCAAAGGAAGTGTATATATCTTTATTAGCCTTCTTATATTTATTTGGCATTTATCTGATAATCTTGTCATTTCTTAATCGGAAAATTTATTATTCCAATAGATTTTGCATATGTATAGCCGAATCACCCTAATACAGATCTACGTTTTCTTGCCTGGCAAAATATTTTAGTAATTTGTTGCTAAATATTATAGATTTGTTGGTTAGTTTAGCCTGAATTTATTACATTTAAACATAATTTATTTCCTAAACTTTATTTATTTAGAATGACCATTTAATTTCCAAGAGGTATTAAATTTCAACATTCATAGTATAAACTGTGACCATTCACATTTATAAGGTTGACTAATATTTCAATATAAGCTTTAGTAAGACTTTTAGGTAAAATCTCCCTAAGGCTTGGGAAATGTACAACTTTTGGAAAACTTCACTTTTAGTCTACTATCTAACGTAATTATTGCCATATCTGCAAGTAACGACGAAGTCCATCTCAAAAATTTAAAAATTATAGTTAGAACTCTTTTACTGCAAAGGAAAGATATGTTTCCTTATGTTTACGTTTGTACTTAAATATATTTATTATTTTAACATTTTTGCATTGTTCTTGCTTATTGCAAATACGAGTACATGTGTAAATCTAATTTATATGTTAAAGTATGAAGATAAGATACAAATGTATGAATATTTTCCATAGAAATTATAAATCAGAGGATATACATTTAGTAGCTAAAAGTTATGCCACTGCTATTACTATTGTACAGAGTTTATTGCCATATTTACTAGACAAACTAAAAGGGAAACTAACCAAAAACAAAATTTATATTCGTCTTCCTTCTGGAATCCATTTCTTCTTTTTATAGAAATTTTTTTCAAAAATTTCCTATTTTTATAGGATATTTTTCAAAAATTTACTTTTTTTTAGGAATTTTTTTCAAAAATATACTTTCTTTTAGGAAAATTTTCAAAAATTTACTTTTTAAATGAAATTTTTCAAAAATTTATTTTTTAGAGGAATTTTTTCAACAATTTTCTTTTTACAGGAAATTTTTCAAAAATTTCCTATTTTTATAGGAAATTTTTCAAAAATTTCCTATTTTTATAAGAAATTTTTCAAAAATTTCCTATTTTTATAGGAAATTTTTCAAAAATTTCCTATTTTTATAGGAAATTTTTCAAAAATTTAATATTTTTATAGGAAATTTTTCAAAAATTTCCTATTTTTATATGAAATTTTTCAAAAATTTCCTATTTTTATATGAAATTTTTCAAAAATTTCCTATTTTTATAGGAAATTTTTCAAAAATTTCCTATTTTTATAGGAAATTTTTCAAAAATTTCCTATTTTTATAGGAAATTTTTCAAAAATTTCCTATTTTTATAGGAAATTTTTCAAAAATTTCCTATTTTTATAGGAAATTTTTCAAAAATTTCCTATTTTTATAGGAAATTTTTCAAAAATTTCCTATTTTTATAGGAAATTTTTCAAAAATTTCCTATTTTTATAGGAAATTTTTCAAAAATTTCCTATTTTTATAGGAAATTTTTCAAAAATTTCCTATTTTTATAGGAAATTTTTCAAAAATTTCCTATTTTTATAGGAAATTTTTCAAAAATTTCCTATTTTTATAGGAAATTTTTCAAAAATTTCCTATTTTTATAGGAAATTTTTCAAAAATTTCCTATTTTTATAGGAAATTTTTCAAAAATTTCCTATTTTTATAGGAAATTTTTCAAAAATTTCCTATTTTTATAGGAAATTTTTAAAAAATTTCCTATTTTTATAGGAAATTTTTCAAAAATTTCCTATTTTTATAGGAAATTTTTCAAAAATTTCCTATTTTTATAGGAAATTTTTCAAAAATTTCCTATTTTTATAGGAAATTTTTCAAAAATTTCCTATTTTTATAGGAAATTTTTCAAAAATTTCCTATTTTTATAGGAAATTTTTCAAAAATTTCCTATTTTTATAGGAAATTTTTCAAAAATTTTCTATTTTTATAGGAAATTTTTCAAAAATTTCCTATTTTTTTAGGAAATTTTTTAAATTTTCCTATTTTTATAGGAAATTTTTCAAAAATTTCCTATTTTTGTAGGAAATTTTTCAAAAATTTCCTATTTTTATAGGAAATTTTTCAAAAATTTCCTATTTTTATAGGAAATTTTTCAAAAATTTCCTATTTTTATAGGAAATTTTTCAAGAATTTCCTATTTTTATGGGAAATTTTTCAAAAATTCACTTTTTATAGAAAATTTTTCAAAAATTTACCTTTTTTATGAAATTTTTCAAAAATTTACTTTTTATAGGAAATTTTAGTTTACTTTTTATAGGAATTTTGCTCTAAAAAAAATTTGGCAAAATTTTTGACAGATGTCGAATTCCAGTCCTATACTTTTAAAACCACCAAATGGATAGTCCCTTATATCTATGGTAATGAATCATAATAGCTTAAGTCAAAAATTCGTTTTTTGAGGTATTTAGCATTTTGTATGAAAAAGTTGAAATATTAATGCATAAAGTTTTATTAATAATGACATTATAATTATAAAATTTAGCTGAGTGACAGATCTTGCTTTAGAACGGAGCCGTCTATCTCTACAGCATAATATGCTAACTTTTACAAAAGAGCTTTTGAGCTTCACACCGACACTCTATGTATGAACGGGACGCAACTTTGTTTGTCCCGTTTACACTTACGGAAAATTGTCTTTGCAAAGTCAGTGGTTTTTTCAAAGCCAGTGCTGCCAGATGAGAATTGTTGCTCTATTATATGAAGAAAACTGTGAATCAGGCAACACTGACCATAAGAGCTTTTAAAGCTGTTTACCACAAATGTAAATGTTAATGTATGTGTTTTTTGAAAGAGAAGAAGAATATGTAATAAAATGAAAAAACACTAATATCAACTTAAGCTATTACACTGCACAACAGCATTTCTGATGATTGGAGTTCGATACATGATTCTAGTCTAGTTTTTTATGATGATTTCAAATCTGTCGACAAAACTTTTCTATCAGCTCTAGTTTAGAAAATATTGCACATAAACCGTTTTACACAAAAACACCATATTTTTTATCCTTAGTATTACCTAATTAAGCTCTTGAGAAGAAAAAAAATTTTTTTTTAAGACTTTCGTACACAAGATGAGTACGGGGAACTCCCCGTATGTCCTAACAATTGTATGTCGTGGCTGGTGCGTTTTAGAGGGCCTAATAGCTATCAAAAAGGGTCTAGTGGAATAGGTCGCAATTTTCTTAACTAGAGTCGCCAAGATTAGCAAAAAACATATCTTTGTGACTCTAAAGAATATGCGGTTTAATGTCCATGTAGATTTATGTGTTTAAAAGTGACTCATGTGTTGCAAAAAATGATGCAAATTGAATATTTTTTTCATAATAAAACACTATAAATTTAGAAATAATTCATATTTATTTAGTTCCTATAATGAAAAGAATTTTTTTTTATACGATTTTCGTGCGACAGCTGAAGGTGGAGAGCTATTTTGAATGCTCCAACAATAATCAGCCATCATATGTGCGTTCCAGTAGCCCTGATAGCGCTCTTCCATAGGTAAAATTATGCGATCTCTTGATACTAAAGGTGGGTTTATCACGTTCTCATGTCCTACAACTAGCGCTTCCCGAGGAGGCCAATCTTTTTTAATCCAATGTTGGTGTTTAGCTCTGCTATTCCATAAGCATATAAAACAAGGATATTTCGTATAACCACCTTGTTGGCCTAAAAGGAAGTTGACCATTTTCAAATCGACACATATGACCCAATTGTGATCAATATACTTAATTTTGTCTAAAATTAGAGCAATAGTTGAATATTCCTCTTTAACTTTTGTAGAATGTGCAATAGGCAGCGACCCTAGTTTATTGCCATTATGCAGGAGAACACATTTTAGGCTGCGTTTTGAAGAGTCTATGAATAGACGCCACTCACTAGGGATATAATTTTGAAGTCCCATTGCAGCCATTAAACCAGGTACATCTTTTCAAAATACAAAATCGTTTTCTTCGGAAAAATATTTGGTAAGTTTTCTTTCCCTTGTGCGGTAATAAGAAACTTTGGTTTCTTTTGTTACCAAGTTTCTTTCTTTTAGCCTAGACGCCAAAATTTCTGAAGCAGCTTTTGACAGTCCCAAATCTCTGACAAGATCGTTTAAACCGTCTTGATTAAAAAGTTTTGGCACTTTCAGATCATATTCAAATTCACTTTCACTACTGTAAGATTTTTCTCCAAAGTGTATAGGTTCATCTAGCCCAGCATCAGCTTGAAGGTGTTACGCGCCGGCTAAATTTCTATACAACAAAAATTACTTTCTATTGCCCAAAACTCTAACCACTCAAAACACCAGTTAAGGGGCATGAAAATAGATCTTCCGGCTAGTTCTTGTAATATAATTGGTCCTTAACCCATGTTAAGACGCGTAATCATATAACGTACTTTCCATACCCATAAAGTACGCCAAAAGAATAAAAAGATCTTTAAAGATTAAGTATCATTCTAGAGTGGTAAGATGTAATACCACATAGGGTATAATTTCCCCTCCCAAACTAAATGTTTAGACACCTATGACAGACCCTATATACCCTACAATTTAATCTGTCCCTAATAAAGACTGAATTAGAATTTACATTATGTTACACCTGACTTTAGTTATTCTTCCCATTTGAAGTAAATTTAGAATTTCATTTTTAAGTAAACAAACAGAGGAATTTATTCATAAATATAAAAGGAATAAGAATTAAAAATAAAGAAAAATTTATATGTAATCTCATACATAAAGTAAATAATCATTTAACAAGAGAGTTAACATCGTACTAAATAAATGATATTTAAAATAATAAGAAGAAAGCAAAAATTGGAAATATTTGAGGGACAATTTGAAAACGGACCGACTAACAAAAGAGTATTCTATATGATAATATGTATAATTACAAAAAAAAAAAAAGATCAATAATTTATTACTCACAACAAAATAGGTGTTCCATTTTATTTGTCTCGATTGGAGGGCCCAGCAAAACGAGTTGGAATTGATGTTTCTGTTGTTGTTGTTAAAAAAAAGACTCTAAGTAAATTTTTTGTAATTAATAGTTTTAAATAAACATACCTACATATATCTTTAAGTTTTAGAAAAAAATATTTAGAACAGATACTTGAATACAGTCTTTGCCAAAATTATTCATGCAAATGATTTTAATTAAAATTTGATATTATTAGAATTCATAATATAATATCAATTTATTAAAAAAAAATGATTAAATCTTTACTTTACTCAAATTAAATATTAATTAGAATCATTTGCATGCATTTATATATAAATTGTAAATATAATTATAAATTTTTTTTTTTAAATACATAACATAATGATTAGTTATAAATTCAGAATTTTGTTTTATAATTTGGAAGTTTGAAATATTTAATACATAAACTTGTTAGAAATTTTTTTAGCAATATAAATTAATTTTAAAGAAAATATATTTAGGTTAATTTAGATAATTGTAGAAAATACTATATTAGGTTAGTTAGATGAATATTTCAAAGTAATAGTTTTGAGGTTAGGTATAGTTTTTGGATAATAAATGTTAGAATTTTTTTTTTTCAACACAAATTAGTAGAATTTTAAGTGATAAATTATTATCTTTGATTGATTTTTAAATATTGTATTTAGCTCCTAGGAAATTATGAAAATAGGTCTGTAGAAATGTTATGTAATAGGACCTCACATGGAAGCACGTGGCATGGTCAGCGTTTTGGACTTTCCTCCTGGTTTTACGAGGATTTTCTTGGATAGCCTTAACTCCAATTCAACAGTTTATTAAAGGTATTACGCAACACACATTCCCCGAAAGCACTTTCCTAACAAGATTAAAAAAATAAACTTATATCGCAATTGCAGCACGCACTTTAGAAGGAAATCTCTTACCAAAAAATTTTCAGGTTTTTAAATAAAATGCTGGTCCTTATTATTTTATAGAAAACTTCTCAGTTCATGAAATATTTAATTGACTTTTTACAATATTTATTGTTTGATATGTGAATATTTCACTTCACACTTTGACTATTTTAATAATTTAAATTTTGCCAAATTATGTACTTGTTAATGTCACCAGATTTACGATTATAATGATTTTGGTTTGATTTCCATATGAATTAGGTTCTGATCTTTTCATGCGTAATAAAACTGGTATAGTAATGAGAACATTTATTACATATTACCTGAATTGTTTGATCACCAGAGAAAAGAAGACGAAAATACCGCTAAGGGTCATAGTATAGTTATATACGCGATCGTGTAAAATTATTATCATATATGGTAATTCAGTTGAAATTACAGAGAGTGTATGTTAAAAATCACACATTGTTACATTCAACTGTATTGAGGGTATGTAGATATGTTAGCTGAAGTGGCAGAACTAACAAATTTCTTTCATGCTATATAATAATTGTTTGCTGATGAAGAATCCTAATTATCATACTTGCAATTGAAGAGAATGTGTAATAAAATAAAGGCAAATAATTCGAATAAAATTTGACTTGATATCAATTATTCTTTAAATAAAAGGAAATCGTAACAAATCTGCTTCGTTCTACTATTTTGCCAAAATAGAAGACGAACAGAAACCTGATTTCTTTTTATAAAATATTTGTTATACATCATACAGTGAATTTCGATATTGGTTTTCACCTTGTCGTGTGGCACGACCCACGAATAGCCGGGCAAAAAATCGTCTTAGGCCTATTTATCTAAATTCAATGTTAGGTCTTCAAGTCTGACGTTTGATATCTGCCGACATAATTACCTTTAAGGTCCTCTATTTCGTATATATTATTACCGATCTTTTCACGGACTCTGCATTTTATGTATTTAGGCATAAATTTCTTGTTAATAGCCTTCGACATGCTGCTTAGCATGTGGTTTTTTCGAAAAACTACTTGACCCTTGCTAAAGTGTATTACCCGCGATCTCAGATTATAAACTTTCGATGCCTTTTCATGAGCTTTGTCTAAATTATCTCGTATTTTATTTCTAATACCTTGTAATTTATCTACATTGGCCAAAACTTGAAAATCTTCACCATTTAAACAGTTCAATTTTTCTAAAACTTTGTAGGCAGAGCCATGCTGCACCATGTTCTGTCCAAATGTTGCATAGTATGGTGAACATTTGATTGACGAGTGGTAGTCACTCCTAAGGATAGACAAGATCTGAGGTATATATTTATCCCAGTCACTATGATCTTTATGGTTTTCTAAAAATCATCTGATTTTTGTAATTATTTCCCTGTTTGTTCGTTCTGACGCATTTGGTTGAGGAGCATAAAACCCAGTTTTTATATGATCGATTTCATATAATTTGAAAAACTCCTTCATTTCGTTTGAAACGAATTGTTTTGCGTTATCGCTATGCAGAAACCTAGGAACTCCAAATGTAGGGAAAAATTCTGATTGAAAATAGACGACGATATTTGCAGAAGTTGCTGCTTTTAATGGCTTCAAAAATACAAACTTTGTCAGATGGTCTAAACAAATGAAGATAACCGTGTTTTTAATTTTGGTTAAGGGATAAGGGCCTAAAAAATCACAGTAAAGTCTTTCGAAAGGTCTATTTGTAATAAATTGTTTACCCATAAGAGGCCTAGAGATCTGATTAGATGACTTTACAATCTTACACTTATCGCAATTACTAACGTACGTTTTTACATCTTTTGCCATTGTGGGCCAGTAATACTTTTGCCGAATCCGAGATAAAGTTTTGGTGTAACCACCATGGCAAGAAACTATAGAGTCATGAGCAGCTTTAATAGCCTCTCCAGATAAGGATTTCGGAATCCACAACCTCCATAAGCTGTCTTCTTCATCTTCAGTTCCTTGCCTGAATTTTACTCTCTTGTAAATCAAGTCATTCAAAATTGTCAAATCCGGTAAAAGGTTTTTGTGTTCTGAAACGTAGTTCCTAAGATCACGGTATTCATTATTATGAAAATCAGGGGAATCCAAGTCAATTTCTATAGGTGTATCAGATATCGATAATTCGTCAACATCCATACGCGAGAGACAATCGGGAACTACGTTTAAGGAGCCTTTTCTGTGCTCAATTTGAAAATCATATCTTTGAAGCTTTAAGCTCCAACGCGCTAGTCTCCCACTCAAATCCTTTTGGGACATCAGCCATTTTAAGGATGAGTGGTCGGTAATAATCTTAAATGGTAGCCCCTCGATGTATGGCCTGAATCTGTTTACACAAACAATTGCGGCCATGCACTCGAGCTCAGTGACGGTGTAGTTTCTCTGAGACTTGTTAAGTTTCTGAGAAACAAAGGAAATAGGATGCTCGTTACCGTCATCATCGTATTGGAAAAGGACACCACCAACTCCAACCCGGGATGCATCGCACTGAATGATGAACTGGCGATCAAACTTAGGCTGTGCCAATACTGGTGCAGAAGACAACGCATCTTTTAAAGTTTCAAATGATGAAATAGCACTTTCTGTTAAGGCAAATGGTTTAGATGTTTTCTTTAAACAATCGGTGAGTGGGCCAGCAAGATCGGAGAAATTTTTGATAAAAGCTCTGTACCAATTTGCCATGCCAACAAATCGGCGAACTTGTCTTGGGGTTTTGGGTAAATTGAAGTTCCTTATTGATTCTACTTTTTCGGGATCAACTTTCAGCGTTCCGTTGCCTACTATGTACCCTAAGTAACGAATTTCCTTCTGGCAGAATTTACTCTTTCCTACGTTAATTGTTAGCTTTGCAGCCTTGAGACAATTTGCAACATCTTTGAGAAGGGCCATATGGGAATTAAAATCCGAACTACATATCAACAAATCATCTAAATAGATGAAAACATTCTCTCTAAGGCGCGATGGGATTACCTTATCCATTAGCCTGCTCATGGTTTGTGGCCCATTGCACAATCCAAATGGCATATACTTGTAATGGTATAAGGGCTTACCCGGAACAACGAACGCAGTCTTTTCTTTAGAAGTTGCTGTCAATTTTATTTGTAGAAATGCGTCTTTTAAGTCCAATCCCGTAATAAAAAAGGTGTCTTTTAACCTGCTTAATAGCCCGTTGATGTGGGGAAGGGGATACGAATCTTTTTTCGTTACCGCATTAAGTTTTCGAGAATCGATGCACAAGCGAACCTTTCCAGGTTTTCGCACTAAAACCACTGGGGAACACCAAGGCGAATTCGATTCCTCGATAACTCCCATGCTTAAAAGACGGTCTATTTCCTTATACGCTTCCTCTTGTCGAGGTGGTGATAAGGGGTAATGCCTGCATTTAATTGGAACAGCATTCCCAGTATCTATCTCGTGTTCCAATAAATCTGTACAACCTAATCCCATTTTCTCATATGAAGGAAATTCTAATGTAACTTTTTCTAATAAAAGTTTTTGATCTGGTGTGAGATCATGGAACTTTGGATCTTCCTTGTTACCTGGTGTTGGGTCAATTTGTAAAGACGAAACTGAGGGAATTATTTCAGGTGCGAGTGCAAACTCACGCCAAAAATTGGTTCCCAAATACGCCTCTTGGCTGAGGGACGGAACAATATAAAACAAAATATTTTTAGTAACACCTTTGAATTCAACCGGAAGTTCACAAAAACCAAGAATTTTTTGTTTCGCGCCATTTGCAACTGCTACTGACAACTTGATTGGACTGTAAGAAATCTTGTTTCGTTCTAGAAACTCCAAAGAATTCGTTCCCAAAACAGAAATGTTGGCTCCTGAGTCGAGCAATCCCAGTATATCTTCATTAAAAACTCTCACCTTGACAAACGGACGGTCATCTAATTCATTTAAGATTGTCGACTCTATAATTTTTCGATAATATTTACGTTTTTTGTATCGCTGCCTGCATTTAAGTATCTTATTGGTAGGAATATAGTTGAAAGAATACAATTTCTTGCTAATTCTATTGACACAAACATTTTCATTACTTGAATTGATATCCAATTCTGTTTGTGTTGAAATGTTTTTGGAAAGTAAATCAGGTTTTTCTTGTTGTAGAAGTTCATTATGTGAATCTAACTTTTTACTAGTTGATTCTAATTGGAACTCGGGGTTTTGCGGGATGGACGAAAGTCCCCGGTCGCCATTTCGCCCATTTTTCTGTTTCCCAGAAAGACGTGTCTATTTGGACAAGAAGGTGTTAATACGCCCCTTTGTCCGCACTTGAAACAAAAAGGTTCTGAAATAATTTTGTCGCAATAGATATAGGAATGACCTAATGATAGACAATTCCAACATTTTATATTAGAATAGTCATATTTAGTATTAATTTTAGAAACCTAAATAGCTTCAAGCTGAGGATCTGGCATATTTGTATCTTCTGAATCAATATCAGTGGAATCTAGTTCGCTAATATTACGATTAGTGCCAACATTTGGGGAAAAGGATTTATTTTCCCGAAGAACTTTTTCTGCCTTTCGAGCAATATCTCTGAAATCGTTCAAACTCTTCGATTCGGAACTAAATAAAAGAAATCTAAGTTGTGGCTGCAAATTCCTCTTTATTATGTCCACTAATGTTGCGTCTGATAAGGGTCTCTGCAGTCTTGAGTTAACTGCAACAAGCTCTGCGTGGAAATCATCGTATGATTCCTTCAGATGTTGCTTGCGTAAAGAAATTTTTACCATGATGTCGTGTTCCGATTCCAAATGACCAAATTCCTTAGTAAGAGCATTGCTAAGAATTTGATATGTCACAATACGTTGATGCTTTAAGAAAAGCCAGTACCAGTGCTCTGCTTTGCCTTCCAAGAGCACATGGAAGTTTGACAAAAGGTGTTCTTCAGTACATCCAGTTCGATTAGTAAGGGTCTCAATTTTGAACAAGAAATCTGACACGGAGCCTGTCCCATCATATACAATCCTCCACTTCTCTAATTTAATATTAGGTTCGTTAAGACTATAATTAGGATTATTTTGAGAACTATTATTTGGAGGAGTGTTCGTTTGTCTTTGGAAACTAGAACTACTTGTGTTTCCGATTTGAGATATACTGTCTTTAAGTGAAGAAAGTTCTCTTCTGAATTCTTCTCTTGTAACTTGCATATTTTGTTCCATTATTGTTAACAATGTATCAAGATGTGTAGGAGTAATATTTGAAGAGGCATTTAAATTGGTCAAATTGTGATTTGGCGGAAGTTTACCGTCAGCACTTAAAGATCTGGGAGAATTTAGTCCTTCTAAAGGACGAACAGATTGAGGGTTACTCATTAGGGATTCTTTATTAACGTTTAAGTTTGTTGCTTTCTGGGTGTTTTTCGGCGCTGGAGAATGAACTACTCGAGCTGCAGAATTTGTTGGATTTGATTGTATTTCTGCTGAAATGATATTCCCAGCAGAGGTACTTCTACGACGACCCCTAACGTTATTATAGCCCTGGGAACGGGTATTCATCCCGTTGAAAGTTTAACTTATCGAAATCAACAAAAAGATACTAAGTACCTATATGGTTTAAATTCTTCTAATTCAAAAATTTATTCGAGCAAAATAAAATTAATGTGTGGTGGCAAGTATAAGTTTGCACAAGTATAAGTAAATTTGGAAAAAGTGTTATATAAATAAGTTCTCTGTTTCTCTTTTAGGGAAGAATAATCATAAGTAGATGTAACAAATAAAACAAATAAATCGGTCTTAAAGTGATAAAAAAAATTACTCTTTTCCTACTATTCAGCAACATTTACGAACTTAAAATCGAATAAAACAATGGTCTTGAATAGAAAAAAAAAAAGGCTTAAAAATTAAAATAAAATATTCGGACTTTCTAAAAGAAATTGACTTAAATGGATTAGCAGTTACTTCTAGCGTATAGCTTCTAGATTAAAGTTTATACAATATAATATTAAATACTAGGTCTTATACAAACTATAGATAACTGCAGATGACGTTATTGCTATTTGCTGTAAAAACAATGATATTAAAATTAAACCCACTTAAGAAAAAGTTTAGAATGATAACTTTGATTTTATTTAGGCCATAATTGTTTGGCCTTTACGTTGGGCGCCATATATGTTACGCGCCGGCTAAATTTCTATACAACAAAAATTACTTTCTATTGCCCAAAACTCTAACCACTCAAAACACCAGTTAAGGGGCATGAAAATAGATCTTCCGGCTAGTTCTTGTAATATAATTGGTCCTTAACCCATGTTAAGACGCGTAATCATATAACGTACTTTCCATACCCATAAAGTACGCCAAAAGAATAAAAAGATCTTTAAAGATTAAGTATCATTCTAGAGTGGTAAGATGTAATACCACATAGGGTATAATTTCCCCTCCCAAACTAAATGTTTAGACACCTATGACAGACCCTATATACCCTACAATTTAATCTGTCCCTAATAAAGACTGAATTAGAATTTACATTATGTTACACCTGACTTTAGTTATTCTTCCCATTTGAAGTAAATTTAGAATTTCATTTTTAAGTAAACAAACAGAGGAATTTATTCATAAATATAAAAGGAATAAGAATTAAAAATAAAGAAAAATTTATATGTAATCTCATACATAAAGTAAATAATCATTTAACAAGAGAGTTAACATCGTACTAAATAAATGATATTTAAAATAATAAGAAGAAAGCAAAAATTGGAAATATTTGAGGGACAATTTGAAAACGGACCGACTAACAAAAGAGTATTCTATATGATAATATGTATAATTACAAAAAAAAAAAAAGATCAATAATTTATTACTCACAACAAAATAGGTGTTCCATTTTATTTGTCTCGATTGGAGGGCCCAGCAAAACGAGTTGGAATTGATGTTTCTGTTGTTGTTGTTAAAAAAAAGACTCTAAGTAAATTTTTTGTAATTAATAGTTTTAAATAAACATACCTACATATATCTTTAAGTTTTAGAAAAAAATATTTAGAACAGATACTTGAATACAGTCTTTGCCAAAATTATTCATGCAAATGATTTTAATTAAAATTTGATATTATTAGAATTCATAATATAATATCAATTTATTAAAAAAAAATGATTAAATCTTTACTTTACTCAAATTAAATATTAATTAGAATCATTTGCATGCATTTATATATAAATTGTAAATATAATTATAAATTTTTTTTTTTAAATACATAACATAATGATTAGTTATAAATTCAGAATTTTGTTTTATAATTTGGAAGTTTGAAATATTTAATACATAAACTTGTTAGAAATTTTTTTAGCAATATAAATTAATTTTAAAGAAAATATATTTAGGTTAATTTAGATAATTGTAGAAAATACTATATTAGGTTAGTTAGATGAATATTTCAAAGTAATAGTTTTGAGGTTAGGTATAGTTTTTGGATAATAAATGTTAGAATTTTTTTTTTTCAACACAAATTAGTAGAATTTTAAGTGATAAATTATTATCTTTGATTGATTTTTAAATATTGTATTTAGCTCCTAGGAAATTATGAAAATAGGTCTGTAGAAATGTTATGTAATAGGACCTCACATGGAAGCACGTGGCATGGTCAGCGTTTTGGACTTTCCTCCTGGTTTTACGAGGATTTTCTTGGATAGCCTTAACTCCAATTCAACAGTTTATTAAAGGTATTACGCAACACACATTCCCCGAAAGCACTTTCCTAACAAGATTAAAAAAATAAACTTATATCGCAATTGCAGCACGCACTTTAGAAGGAAATCTCTTACCAAAAAATTTTCAGGTTTTTAAATAAAATGCTGGTCCTTATTATTTTATAGAAAACTTCTCAGTTCATGAAATATTTAATTGACTTTTTACAATATTTATTGTTTGATATGTGAATATTTCACTTCACACTTTGACTATTTTAATAATTTAAATTTTGCCAAATTATGTACTTGTTAATGTCACCAGATTTACGATTATAATGATTTTGGTTTGATTTCCATATGAATTAGGTTCTGATCTTTTCATGCGTAATAAAACTGGTATAGTAATGAGAACATTTATTACATATTACCTGAATTGTTTGATCACCAGAGAAAAGAAGACGAAAATACCGCTAAGGGTCATAGTATAGTTATATACGCGATCGTGTAAAATTATTATCATATATGGTAATTCAGTTGAAATTACAGAGAGTGTATGTTAAAAATCACACATTGTTACATTCAACTGTATTGAGGGTATGTAGATATGTTAGCTGAAGTGGCAGAACTAACAAATTTCTTTCATGCTATATAATAATTGTTTGCTGATGAAGAATCCTAATTATCATACTTGCAATTGAAGAGAATGTGTAATAAAATAAAGGCAAATAATTCGAATAAAATTTGACTTGATATCAATTATTCTTTAAATAAAAGGAAATCGTAACAAAGGTCAAGTGACATCTTGGGAGTAGAAACACGTCTATGTGCCGATCGTATTGAAGTGTATTCCCATTTAGCATGATTTTTTCGGTTAATGCCGATTATGTTCACCAAACAAAAATAACAATCATCATGGTGGTTCAAGGGTTCAATCCAGATCATAGCGGTTTCGTACCTAAAGTTATTTCTTTTCTCATTTGTCCACAAACGTAGAAACTCAACGCACGTTTTGCATACCTTTTGCGGAATCCAAGGCTTGTTTTTCATTTCCAATGTGTGCCCAAAGTAATTATTGTAAGCCTCAATTACGAAAGCAGTCACATTTAAACGGTATTCTTTAAATATATACTCTCCGCAAATGAAACAAAAATGATTCGGATCATTAGCACAAACTCTTCTCGATGACAACATATCAAATTATATTAACAAAACTTAATATTTTCTTAATTAGAGGCAAATTAACACACTAAAACAGCAATTTTTTTGTGAAAGCTATATTTTGTAAACTAGAGCTGTTACAAAAAAACTGAGGGCATATTTGAAATCAGCAATGTCAAAATATTCAGAATAATTTCATAAAAGTCAATCATCAGGCAAAAGTTGCCATATTGTTGTGCAGTGTTATTTATCATTTATTGCTACAGATATCATTTATAGCTGGATTTATGCAAGAAAAAAAAAGATATTTGACTTCAGTGGTGAAGGGTATCATATGGTCGGTTAAGTTGTACTGCATTCAATTTCGTAAAAAGATATTTTCTTTTTATAGCATCTAATATTTGGTACTTATCTTTATTATCCATTTCTTAATTTTTTTAATAAGTTCTTTTTCTTCTATTTTTAATACAATTTTATTTTATTTAATAAAACAATATGGAAAATTTATAATCCCTTAACAATGGATAAGAAAAGCTTTTAGAAATTTTCAAAAAAAAAGTAGATATTCTTTATATTCTATTGTATTTCTTAGGGTAAATATTAAAATTTTTGTACAACCAAAATTATTCGGTAAACAAACGAAAAAACTAAATTAAATGCAAAGAAATGTTTATATATGTATAATACCCTACGATAGGTTAAATAGTTTGAGTGATCATATAAAGAATACGTTATTGTATAATTGTTTACAACTGCTCAGATTCAAGTCATATTAATATTTATATACAAATTCATACATATCTTGGGCTTCAAGTAAAAAGTCCCATTTTTTTTTTACAAAATAGAGCGTTCCAGTATTTTCTAAACGTTTCATAAAATCCGACTTTTAACAAAAATTTACTGCAGAAGAAAATATTCCTTTTTTTATTTAACCTGCAATATTCGAGTTAGAGCCTTTCTACTTAAGACCAATGATATATGACTAGGAACTTGGTAAACATTATTCTTCATTTTAGACATAGAGTAACTCCAAATCGTTTATTACTGCTTCTATATCCATTCTAAGACAAATGCAGCTAAAGGTAAATGTCATAGCCCGAGATATAAACATTTTCTAAGAATATTTTCTTTTCTTTTTTCCATAGAAATAACATTTTTTGTATAAATGCCAACAGAAAATTTTCTTTTTCACGATGACAGCATAAAAGAGTTAAAAGATAAATCCAATCCATAATAGAATAGGAAAATCTAAAGAAACTGGCAACAAAATATAAAGTGAGGTGTCATAAAAATTTTGACATTTAATGGTAGATAAGGAAATCCTATTTATTATTAATTTTATGCTACTAAAACAATAGAATGACAGCTAATAGTAAAATGGGAATAAATTGAAATATGTTTCTAGGAATAAATTGAAAAATAATCGGGGTAAATAGAAAGTAAAATATGTAAATGTTTAAAAAGAAAGATCAATCTCACTAAGTACAGTGGGGCAAATCGAAAGGAAAAGGTTAATTCAACTGGCCTAAACTAAAACTAAAACTGAAGTTGTGCTGAATCTAGTAATAAAACTAGAACTGAGCTTAGAAATGAACCTAGAAGCTCTTAATTCATATCCATGATAGAACCGATCCTAGAACTGAATTTTGAATAAAGCCTTAAACTTAATATAAAACTTAACCCATATTTAAGGTAAGGTTTAAAAGGTGATGCCAAACTAATTGCATTTCTTCTTGGGATTCATTGGGTTCATGGCGATTCTTCCAGATAAAAGAGAGGGGGATATCAAAAAAATCGATGGAAAACAGACAGTAGCGATAGTGTTGTAGTCCCCTAGACTTTAGTTGATCATTCGGTTGGAATTTGGATGTTAACAGACTTGGTTGGTGGCGCTTTGTTAAAGAAAATACAAAAACAAAATAGGCAAGAAACAAATCAAAATCCAATTTATAGCAACAAAATACATGGTTCGAGAGAACAAAGAAGTATAATCTCGAACATTGTTGCCACGACACTATTATTTTTGTAAACATTGGGAATATTTTTGTAAATATTGGGAATATTTTTCAAAACAGAAATAAATTATAATATTAAACAATTTTTTTGATCCAAAAAATATTTTTGATAAAAAATTTTCTATAGAAAAATTTTTGATAAAAAATTTTCTCTAGAAAAATTTTTGATAAAAAATTTTCTTTAGAAAAATTTTTGATAAAAACTTTTCTATAGAAAAATTTTTGATAAAAAATTTTCTATAGAAAAGTTTTTGATAAAAAATTTTCTATAGAAAAATTTTATAGCAACAAAATACATGGTTCGAGAGAACAAAGAAGTATAAACTCGAACATTGTTGCCACGACACTATTATTTTTGTAAACATTGGGAATATTTTTGTAAATATTGGGAATATTTTTCAAAACAGAAATAAATTATAATATAAAACAATTTTTTTTGATCCAAAAAATATTTTTGATAAAAAATTTTCTATAGAAAAATTTTTGATAAAAAATTTTCTATAGAAAAAATTTTGATAAAATATTTTCTATAGAAAAATTTTTGATAAAAAATTTTCCATAGAAAAATTTTTGATAAAAAAATTTTCTATAGAAAAGTTTTTGATAAAAAATTTTCTATAGAAAAATTTTATAGCAACAAAATACATGGTTCGAGAGAACAAAGAAATATAAACTCGAACATTGTTGCCACGACACAATTATTTTTGTAAACATTGGGAATATTTTTGTAAATATTGGGAATATTTTTCAAAACAGAAATAAGTTATAATATTAAACAATTTTTTTTGATCCAAAAAATATTTTTGATAAAAAATTTTCTATAGAAAAATTTTTGATAATAAAAATTTCTATAGAAAAATGTTTAATAAAAATTTTCTATAGAAAAAATTTTTGATAAAAAATTTTCTATAGAAAAATTTTTGATAAAAAATTTTCTATAGAAAAATTTTTGATAAAAAAAAAAATTCTATAGAAAAATTCTTGATAAAAAATATTCTATAGAAAAATTTTTGATAAAAAATTTTCTATAGAAAAATTTTTGATAAAAAATTTCTGATAAAAAATTTTCTATAGAAAAATTTTTGATAAAAAATTTTCTATAAATAGAAAAAATTTTTGATAAAAAATTTTCTATAGAAAAATTTTTGATAAAAAATTTTCTATAGAAAAAAATGTTTCTATAGAAAATTTTTTATCAAAAATTTTTCTTTCGAAAATTTTTATAGAAAATTTTTGATAAAAAATTTTCTATAGAAAAATTTTTGATAAAAAAATTTCTATAGAAAAATTTTTGATAAAAAATATTCTATAGAAAAATTTTTGATTAAAAATTTCCTATAGCAAAATTTTTGATAAAAAATTTTCTATAGAAAATTTTTTTATAAAAAAAATTTTCTATAGAAAAAATTTTGATAAAAAATTTTCTTTAGAAAAATTTTTGATAAAAAATTTTCTATAGAAAAATTTTTGATAAAAAATTTTCTATAGAAAAATTTTTGATAAAAAATTTTCTATAGAAAAGTTTTTGATAAAAAATTTTCTATAGAAAAATTTTATAGCAACAAAATACATGGTTCGAGAGAACAAAGAAGTATAATCTCGAACATTGTTGCCACGACACTATTATTTTTGTAAACATTGGGAATATTTTTGTAAATATTGGGAATATTTTTCAAAACAGAAATAAATTATAATTGATCCAAAAAATAATTTTGATAAAAAATTTTCTATAGAAAAATGTTTAATAAAAAATTTTCTATAGAAAAAATTTTGATAAAAAATTTTCTTTAGAAAAATTTTTGATAAAAAATTTTCTATAGAAAAATTTTTGATAAAAAATTTTCTATAGAAAAATTTTTGATAAAAAATTTTCTATAGAAAAATTTTTGATAAAAAAATTTTCTATAGAAAAGTTTTTGATAAAAAATTTTCCATAGAAAAATTTTATAGCAACAAAATACATGGTTCGAGAGTACAAAGAAGTATAATCTCGAACATTGTTGCCACGACACTATTATTTTTGTAAACATTGGGAATATTTTTGTAAATATTGGGAATATTTTTCAAAACAGAAATAAATTATAATATTAAACAATTTTTTTTGATCCAAAAAATATTTTTGATAAAAAATTTTCTATAGAAAAATTTTTGATAAAAAATTTTCTCTAGAAAAATTTTTGATAAAAAATTTTTGATAAAAAAATTTTCTATAGAAAAGTTTTTGATAAAAAATTTTCTATAGAAAAATTTTATAGCAACAAAATACATGGTTCGAGAGAACAAAGAAGTATAAACTCGAACATTGTTGCCACGACACTATTATTTTTGTAAACATTGGGAATATTTTTGTAAATATTGGGAATATTTTTCAAAACAGAAATAAATTATAATATTAAACAATTTTTTTTTGATCCAAAAAATATTTTTGATAAAAAATTTTCTATAGAAAAAATTTTGATAAAAAATTTTCTATAGAAAAAATTTTGATAAAAAATTTTCTATAGAAAAATTTTTGATAAAAAATTTTCTATAGAAAAATTTTTGATAAAAAAATTTTCTATAGAAAAGTTTTTGATAAAAAATTTTCTATAGAAAAATTTTTGATAAAAAATTTTCTATAGAAAAATTTTTGATAAAAAATTTTCTATAGAAAAGTTTTTGATAAAAAATTTTCTATAGAAAAATTTTTGATAAAAATTTTCTATATAAACTCGAACATTGTTGCCACGACACTATTATTTTTGTAAACATTGGGAATATTTTTGTAAATATTGGGAATATTTTTCAAAACAGAAATAAATAATAATATTAAACAATTTTTTATGATCCAAAAAATATTTTTGATAAAAAATTTTCTATAGAAAAATTTTTGATAAAAAATTTTCTCTAGAAAAATTTTTGATAAAAAATTTTCTCTAGAAAAATTTTTGATAAAAAATTTTCTATAGAAAAATTTTTGATAAAAAATTTTCTATAGAAAAATTTTTGATAAAAAATTTTCTATAGAAAAATTTTTGATAAAAAAATTTTCTATAGAAAAGTTTTGGATAAAAAATTTTCTATAGAAAAATTTTTATCAAAAATTTTTCTATAGAATTTTCTTTTATCAAAAATTTTTATTTTTGATAAAAAATTTTCAATAGAAATATTTTTGATAAAAATTAAAAAAAAAATTGAGTAGAAAACTTTTTCTTTTTAAAACGTTAGAACTACACATTGAACAAAAATACCTATTTTACTTTAGTGTTTTTTTATACTTTTAACTAAAATGGGCAACCTCACCGGCTATTTTTTCGTTCTGTTCTATTTGCGCCGACTAGTTTAAAGCCCCTTCAATGTAATAAAAGCTGCCAATGTATAATCATTAAAATCTAGCACTTTTTCGATAAAACCAATTACATCATGAAGTGTACTCTTAAAACATTCACCCTATGGACACTTATGATGTACGTTTCTAGCGAGTTTCTAAGATATAGGTCTATCAATCGCTCTAGTTTTTTCAGAAGAAAAGACGATAGGCTAATTGGCCTAAAATCTTTTCGTTTTGAGTGACTTGCCTTCCCTGCTTTTGGTAAAAAAAATCACCCTAAGCTCTCTCCATCCACTTTGAATGAAACCCCCAAGAAGACAGCTAATAAAAACAAGTGAGAAAGTGCTATAGTCAGTCAAGCCCGACCATACGATACCCTTCACCATTAAGGTCAAAGGTGTTCTTTTTCCTGTATAAAAACAAATATTTGCTAAATTTTGCCATCATACAAACATTTTCTCAAAACTTATATATTTAAACTGCTGCCGTCATTTGGACTTATATGAGAGCTAGGGTCAAATGTGAACCGGTTATGTCGAAATTCGGCAAACTGATTACAGTTGTTACCAAGCTTATGGATGTGAAAAATAAACCCAAAATTCTCATTATCTTTAGATTTACGAGCGTTTTTGTGATTTTTGTCTCATTTAGTGCGTTTTTACAGAAGAGTTTGTATAGGACCTATGGTCAAGTGTGGACCGATTTCAACGAAATTTAATACAGTGATTTTAGTTTATATAAGCAGTATTTTTTTTAAATTTCATGAAAAAATATTGATATTTGTGGCCTATATATCAATTCCGGGAAGTGGGACCTATGGGAAGTACCATAAATAATGGACCGATTTTGACCAATTTCAATAGCCATGGTCCCATTATCAATAAAATGAACTGTGCCAAATTTTATTGAATTATCTTTAGAATTGCGACCTGTAGTTTGATTACAAGGTTTACATGGGGGTCCAGCCAGACGGACGGACGGACGGACGGACATCGCTAAATCGACTCAGAAAGTGATTCTAAGCCTATTGGTATGATAAAAGGTGGGTCTAAGATGAATATTTCTATGCGTTACGTACATCAGCACAAACTTATAATACCCTTTCCACCTATGGTGGTGAAGGGTATAAAAATATGACATTGACCCATTTTGCACTAACTCATTATTATATTCTATACTTTTTTCTGTGAAAAATGTGAAATAAATTATTCACATTGGCCCTTTTAGCATTTAGATTTTATTTAAAAATAAAAAAAAATCTTAGTAATAAAAGGTCCAACGTCGACATTAACCCTTTTATGATGAGTTTAGAGTGACATTGACCCTTAAATTTCTTATGAAGCTGTTCTATGATGAGCTAAAGATTGGCTGTTGGGACAAAATAAAACAGAGTAAAAAGAGGAACCTAATGCAACGACTAACTCAAAACATCCGAAAACTGATATTGGCGTTTTTAGCATCAAGCCACAGATATGTTGTATATTATTTAGATTATCCTAAAAGTATGCTACACAAATATATCTGATATCGATATCGAAATCGAATGCGGCAATTTGGCGCCTGAATTAGAAAATTTATGGATTTTTTGGTTTCAAACAAGTAAAGAAAATCCTAATTACTTCTCTTTGTGATGTGGAATTTATTATACCTTTCCTCCTTTTACTTGTAATCTAATTAAATTTATATTTATCATATTCTAAGCCACAGCATCAATGTTTATTTTTAGCTAAAATCTTCAAGAATATTAAAGCAATTACCGCAAGTTTTAAGGCCTGTGCAAATATAATTTTGATTACATAGAGCATAATTTTATGTATATAAGGTAATTGTTTTGTAATTTGGAAGCAATAACAAGGAATTTTTCTTTTTTGAGATATACCTAAATATTAAAAGAAATGCCTCAAATTACTCAAAAGTGTAACAGCTAAACGTAAAATTTTGAACAAGAATAGAAGGTATTTTCAAAACTTTTTCAATCTTAAATACACATTTTAACACAGAAATATTTGAAATAATAAACTTATTATAATTTCTTATAATTCATAATTAAATTATTCAAAAATTTCTAAGTTTCCTTTCATTTCCTTGTAGAAATTATTTGTTCTTTTGAGCTGCAATTTCCTGCATCATAAATGATATAAATTTAATTAAATTTATGCCTTAGAGCCCATAAAAGGATAATGCTTTTGTTAGTAGTAAACCAAAAATTTTGTCTAAAGACAGGCAATTATTTTTCGCAGAGTTTAAATAAGGAATTAATTTAATTAAAACTAGAATTGTTGGAAAACAACTGCATAAAATTACTGCTGTGCACGGTGGGATATGAGAGCGAAATATTAATAAGTTTATTATAAATTTGGACAAAATGTAAAAAAGTACTATAGGCCTCACTGAGTTTGAATATGTTCCAATATTCAACAAATTTTAAAGTTGTTGGACAAAATGTAAAAAAGTACTATAGGCCTCACTGAGTTTGAATATGTTCCAATATTCAACAAATTTTAAAGTTGTTTTTCAAAGCAAAGACAAGTCTATACAAAAAAGTGGTTATGAATCTGTATCTTCCAAACCGTAAGCCTGATTGCATCAATATGTATAAAAGAATTGTTAAGAAGTATCCCAGCTTTCAGAATTTTGGATTTACAGTTACCCTGCATTTTCACAGGGTGAATTTTTGGGCTTCAAACTACACACCTTAGAAGTAAAACTGACTTTGAAACGTGTGGCTCTTTCAATTATTACCTAATATATTTGATTTTTAATATTTTAGAATGACCTTCGAAAAACCAAGAAAAATCATGTTTACTTTACTATTAAAACTATTATGGGTTTTAAACTATTTCACTTCAAAAATAAAAAAAACCTATTTTTCTTATCAACTTGTTTTTAGTTTTTTGACCGATTGTGCATTCGAATTAAGTCTGATAATTTTTCAAAAAATACTGAAATATAACCATCAGCTGAGGAAATAAAACTGTAAAAATCGATTTTTAAAACATTAAATTGTTTTGTGTTGAGAAATTTGCAAAGTCAAATATTTTTCTTTGATGAAAAAATTTGCAATTTGTTACCTAAAAATATGCTATAGATTTTTTACTTTTTACTTAAACGTTTTTTAGTAAAAGTTAATGTTTTTATATATACGCAAAAAATGGGGTTCAATGAAGACTTAAATTCAAATTTAAAGTCAGTATAATATTCACTCTAATTACAGCATTGATTTGCCACTTTATGAAATGCACTTATAGAGTCCAATATGTTCTCTTTGGATTTAAGTAACAAAAAGTAGCCTGAATATATAAACGAATGCAGAAAGTAGAATTTTATAGAAATAGCAAATTTCCATACACCATAATATTATTTCCAAAAAAAGGACAGTTGGGTTTAATTTTTTTTAACTATTCAAATTGTTTTATATTAACAATGAAATAAGCTTAATTACCACAAAAACAATATATACATAACTTGTACAGTTTTTCAAACATTTAAAATTAAATTTCAAAAAAAGATTTTATAAAAAATAAATTTTTTAGTTTTTTAAAAACTTTTTCCAGAAATTTTTAAGACTTTTTCAAATTTAAGTTAAGGATTTAAAGTATAATAATGTGGACATGATTTCCTTTTTAAGGATGTATTAAACATTATTAAAAGGTATTGATACATGTTTCAGTTATTGCATTAAAAACACACGCCTCAGTCAAAAATATACAAACACATGCAGAAATTGTGCCAACATTAAAGATTTTATATGTCTGTCTGTTTGTCTGTCCGTCTGTCTGTCTGTCTGTCTGTCTGTCTGTCTGTCTGTCTGTCTGTCTGTCTGTCTGTCTGTCTGTCTGTCTGTCTGTCTGTCTGTCTGTCTGTCTGTCTGTCTGCCTGTCTGTCTGTCTGTCTGTCTTTCTGTCTGTCTGTCTGTCTGTCTGTCTGTCTGTCTGTCTGTCTGTCTGTCTGTCTGTCTGTCTGTCTGTCTGTCTGTCTGTCTGTCTGTATTTCTGTCTGTCTGTCTGTCTGTCTGTCTGTCTGTCCGTCTGTCTGTCTGTCTGTCTGTCTGTCTATCTTTCTGTCTGTCTGTCTGTCTGTCTGTCTGTCTGTCTGTCTGTCTTTCTGTCTGTCTGTCTGTCTGTCTGTCTGTCTGTCTGTCTGTCTGTCGGTCCGTCTGTCTGTCTGTCTGTCTGTCTGTCTGTCTGTCTGTCTGTCTGTCGGTCTGTCTGTCGGTCTGTCTGTCTGTCTGTCTGTCTGTCTGTCTGTCTGTCTGTCTGTCTGTCTGTCTGTCTGTCTGTCTGTCTGTCTGTCTCTCTGTCTGTCTGTCTGTCTGTCTGTCTGTCCGTCTGTATGTCTGTCTGTCTGTCTGTTGTAGGCACGATGAAACCTTAACAAAAGGATATAGGTCACTGAAATTTGGCATAAGTATTCTTCATTTCTTGGAAAATTTTGGTATTAAAGTCGGATAAAATCGGTTCATATATGAGCATTGCTCTCGTATAACCTCGTCTAATCGCTTACTTGCTATTAAATGACAAGTTATAACAGCTATGATTTTGGTATATAGAAGTTTTGCATAAGCACTAGGCAGAATATAAAATTTCATAGAAATCGGTTCACAGTTAACCATAGCTCCCATACAAAATACTTACGGAAACAGCCTAAATTCCACCATAAATAAATTTGAATGCTAATAAATGATAAACTGTAATAGCTTAGGCCTTTAAATTTAGCACAATTAAGTCTTATATCAATGCCATCTAGTATATAAAATTTTGTCACAATCAACATTTGACCATAGCTCCCATATAAAAAACTTACGGAATCAAACAAAAATAGAAAAAGAAAAGGGGGTTCATGTCCGTCTGTCCTTCAGATAAAGGCTCGATAGTGCCGAAAAGAGGTGGGTGGTCAATATTTTACAAAAGTATTTGCGATATTTTCGAAAAGTTGTGCATTGAAAATGGGCGAAATCGGTTCACATTTAGTTAGAGCTCCCGTATAACCCCGATCCGCGAAACACATTAATGCTAATAAATTTAATACAATTGTAATAGCTATGACGACTAAATTTAGAACAGAGAAGTTTTAAGCAACTATTCGTCAGTATATCAAATTTTACAGGAATCGTTTCATATTTGACAATAGCTTTCATGTAAAAATCACTCCTGGAAACAAAAAAAATATAGCAAAGGCCAGTTAAAAGCTATTAAACTAGAAACCATGACAGCTATGGTCACTAAATTTTGCAAGAATAATAATAATTTTGATTATCCTTAAAGTATGCTTTACAAATGTTTCGAAAACATCTAAAATTTCGATCGATATCGAATGCCGTAATATGGCCCCAGGTTACTATACCGAATTTTGTTTAAAGTAAATACTGGGGAAACCACTTACATACTTTTAAATGTTGAACTATAAAGCTCCTGCAACCGAATTTAGTCCAAATATTTTACTAACAATTCCAACTCGAGTAAATTTTTTTTCGAATTTGGTCCACATTTTGATTTAGCTGCACCCTCGAAGATATATGAGAGATATTTCTAAATTTAACACAACTTGATGGTGGGTACATATGATTCGGCACTGCCGAATATAACACTTTAACTTGTTTTTTATTAAACTTTCTAAATTTTTAATAACTTTATGCAAATATTTATTTTTCCACAAACTAATTATATTTAAAAATTTCTTTATGACTAAAAATTTTTTTCAGGTATTTTCTAATTCATAAAAAATCATATTTCAATAGTGAATATACCAGTCAAAATTTATTCAATTCCATGGCATCAAATAAAAAATTTAGCTGATATTTAATACATATTTATGAATCAAACAGAGTCTTTATGAATTTTTATTCATTAAAATTGCCATACATTTGTTCGAAAATAGATTTTATACAAATTTTTAACTTTCATTTAACTGAATCTTTTAGCCATAAATGAGCAAATTGCAGATATTTTTTTTCACACATCCAAATACATATCATGGTTATGTCAATCAGGGTTTGATTTCTGGTTGAATAAACATCATTTTGTTGATTTTATTTAAAATTTTTCATTTATTTAGGGGGAAAAAATATGAAAATTAAAATTTTTCTATTATTTTACTCTATCACATCATCACAAGCGGTAATAAGAAAAACAAACATATTGTATATATTTCTACATACATACACATATAAATTTAAATAAATATTATTGCATTTTATAAAGCTTTTAATGCTAAAATTAAATTAAAATTTACCCCCAAGCATTTGTTTAAATAAAATAAATAAAAAAGGCTCATGTGTATACTCAACTCCCTTTTCTGTGTGATGAAATATTTAATGCAACATAAAAAGAATGAGTTTTGCAAAAAAATCGTAAAATAAATGGAGCATATATTCAGGCTGGAAATAAAACTGATAATATTAGCATATTTTTAGGGAGAAAACATAAAAATAATTAGTGAAATAATCTTAAAATTGAAAATTTTTATAGTTTTAAATTAGTAGATTATATGCCGCAAGACTAGACTATGACTAGACCATGACTAGACTAAGACTAGACTATGACTAGACTATGACTAGACTATGACTAGACTATGACTAGACTATGACAAGTCTATGACTAGACTATGACTAGACTATGACTAGACTATGACTAGACTATGACTAGACTATGACTAGACTATGACTAGACTATGACTAGACTATGACTAGACTATGACTAGACTATGACTAGACTATGACTAGACTATGACTAGACTATGACTAGACTATGACTAGACTATGACTAGACTATGACTAGACTATGACTAGACTATGACTAGACTATGACTAGACTATGACTAGACTATGACTAGACTATGACTAGACTATGACTAGACTATGACTAGACTATGACTAGACTATGACTAGACTATGACTAGACTATGACTAGACTATGACTAGACTATGACTAGACTATGACTAGACTATGACTAGACTATGACTAGACTATGACTAGACTATGACTAGACTATGACTAGACTATGACTAGACTATGACTAGACTATGACTAGACTATGACTAGACTATGACTAGACTATGACTAGACTATGACTAGACTATGACTAGACTATGACTAGACTATGACTAGACTATGACTAGACTATGACTAGACTATGACTAGACTATGACTAGACTATGACTAGACTATGACTAGACTATGACTAGACTATGACTAGACTATGACTAGACTATGACTAGACTATGACTAGACTATGACTAGACTATGACTAGACTATGACTAGACTATGACTAGACTATGACTAGACTATGACTAGACTATGACTAGACTATGACTAGACTATGACTAGACTATGACTAGACTATGACTAGACTATGACTAGACTATGACTAGACTATGACTAGACTATGACTAGACTATGACTAGACTATGACTAGACTATGACTAGACTATGACTAGACTATGACTAGACTATGACTAGACTATGACTAGACTATGACTAGACTATGACTAGACTATGACTAGACTATGACTAGACTATGACTAGACTATGACTAGACTATGACTAGACTATGACTAGACTATGACTAGACTATGACTAGACTATGACTAGACTATGACTAGACTATGACTAGACTATGACTAGACTATGACTAGACTATGACTAGACTATGACTAGACTATGACTAGACTATGACTAGACTATGACTAGACTATGACTAGACTATGACTAGACTATGACTAGACTATGACTAGACTATGACTAGACTATGACTAGACTATGACTAGACTATGACTAGACTATGACTAGACTATGACTAGACTATGACTAGACTATGACTAGACTATGACTAGACTATGACTAGACTATGACTAGACTATGACTAGACTATGACTAGACTATGACTAGACTATGACTAGACTATGACTAGACTATGACTAGACTATGACTAGACTATGACTAGACTATGACTAGACTATGACTAGACTATGACTAGACTATGACTAGACTATGACTAGACTATGACTAGACTATGACTAGACTATGACTAGACTATGACTAGACTATGACTAGACTATGACTAGACTATGACTAGACTATGACTAGACTATGACTAGACTATGACTAGACTATGACTAGACTATGACTAGACTATGACTAGACTATGACTAGACTATGACTAGACTATGACTAGACTATGACTAGACTATGACTAGACTATGACTAGACTATGACTAGACTATGACTAGACTATGACTAGACTATGACTAGACTATGACTAGACTATGACTAGACTATGACTAGACTATGACTAGACTATGACTAGACTATGACTAGACTATGACTAGACTATGACTAGACTATGACTAGACTATGACTAGACTATGACTAGACTATGACTAGACTATGACTAGACTATGACTAGACTATGACTAGACTATGACTAGACTATGACTAGACTATGACTAGACTATGACTAGACTATGACTAGACTATGACTAGACTATGACTAGACTATGACTAGACTATGACTAGACTATGACTAGACTATGACTAGACTATGACTAGACTATGACTAGACTATGACTAGACTATGACTAGACTATGACTAGACTATGACTAGACTATGACTAGACTATGACTAGACTATGACTAGACTATGACTAGACTATGACTAGACTATGACTAGACTATGACTAGACTATGACTAGACTATGACTAGACTATGACTAGACTATGACTAGACTATGACTAGACTATGACTAGACTATGACTAGACTATGACTAGACTATGACTAGACTATGACTAGACTATGACTAGACTATGACTAGACTATGACTAGACTATGACTAGACTATGACTAGACTATGACTAGACTATGACTAGACTATGACTAGACTATGACTAGACTATGACTAGACTATGACTAGACTATGACTAGACTATGACTAGACTATGACTAGACTATGACTAGACTATGACTAGACTATGACTAGACTATGACTAGACTATGACTAGACTATGACTAGACTATGACTAGACTATGACTAGACTATGACTAGACTATGACTAGACTATGACTAGACTATGACTAGACTATGACTAGACTATGACTAGACTATGACTAGACTATGACTAGACTATGACTAGACTATGACTAGACTATGACTAGACTATGACTAGACTATGACTAGACTATGACTAGACTATGACTAGACTATGACTAGACTATGACTAGACTATGACTAGACTATGACTAGACTATGACTAGACTATGACTAGACTATGACTAGACTATGACTAGACTATGACTAGACTATGACTAGACTATGACTAGACTATGACTAGACTATGACTAGACTATGACTAGACTATGACTAGACTATGACTAGACTATGACTAGACTATGACTAGACTATGACTAGACTATGACTAGACTATGACTAGACTATGACTAGACTATGACTAGACTATGACTAGACTATGACTAGACTATGACTAGACTATGACTAGACTATGACTAGACTATGACTAGACTATGACTAGACTATGACTAGACTATGACTAGACTATGACTAGACTATGACTAGACTATGACTAGACTATGACTAGACTATGACTAGACTATGACTAGACTATGACTAGACTATGACTAGACTATTTTACTTTACTGAATATAAAAGTGTTATTACAATATTATTTATATACGTACTTTGCTTTAGAGATTTCTCAAAAAATCTGGTGGCACATTATTCTTTTCATCAGTTGGTATCATATTAAGTGCCATTGCGAAGGTGGATGTCAGTGGCCTTAGCGTATGCACTATTAAATATTTATCAACAAAACTTTTGTTTGAACTTCGTGTCATGCTTTATCGGCAACTAACTAGTAATAAAATATCTCTAAAGTTTTAGATTTGTTCGTATCCTAAGTTTTACTGCAAAAGAAAAAGATTTTGCATTTTAAACTTTATGTTTTGTTGCAATTGGTTAGATTGTGTTTTTAACAAGCTCAAGTCTAATAATTTGTATAAATATCAGACAACAGAGGATGAACTTAGTCTTAGTTATAGTTTAATAACAAGTTAAGTAAAGGAAATTTTATGGATTTATTGTTTTTTTTTAATCGCAACGTGATGCATTTTCATTTGCAAATTGATTAAAAAGAACAGTTTGTCTTCCTTTCGTCAACTTTTCTATCAAACTGTTTTTGAGTACAAATTTTTCTATAAAAATCTTAAACTATCTCCAACTTTTCTACAGAAATGTTTGCCTTTCGTTAATTGTCTTCCTATCGTCAAATTTTTTTATAGAAATATCTTCCTATCATCAACTTTTCTATAGAAATATCTTCCTATCATCAACTTTTCTATAGAAATATCTTCCTATCGTCAACTTTTCTATAGAAATATCTTCCTATCGTCAACTTTTCTATAGAAATGTCTTCCTTTCGTCAACATTTCTACAGAAATGTCTTCCTATCTTATGTCTTCCTATCGTCAACTTTCTTATAGAAATGTCTTCCTATCGTCAACTTTTCTATAGAAATGTCTTCATATCGTCAACTTTTCCATAGAAATGTCTTCCTGTCGTCAACTTTTCTATAGAAATGTCTTCCTGTCGTCAACCTTTCTATAGAAATGTCTTCCTGTTGTAAACTTTTCTATAGAAATATCTTCATATCGTCAACTTTTCTATAGAAATGTCTATCTGTCGTCAACTTTTCTATAGAAATATCTTCCTATCATCAACTTTTTTATAGAAATGTCTTCCTGTCGTCAACTTTTCTATAGAAATGTCTTCCTGTCGTCAACCTTTCTATAGAAATGTCTTCCTGTTGTAAACTTGTCTATAGAAATGTCTTCCTGTCGTCAACTTTTCTATAGAAATGTCTTCCTGTCGTCAACTTTTCTATAGAAATGTCTTCCCGTCGTCAACTTTTCTATCGAAATGTCTTCCTGTCGTCAACTTTTCTATAGAAATGTCTTCCTGTCGTCAACTTTTCTATAGAAATGTCTTCCTGTCGTCAACTTTTCTATAGAAATGTCTTCCTGTCGTCAACTTTTCTATAGAAATGTCTTCCTGTCGTCAACTTTTCTACAGAAATGTCTTCCTGTCGTCAACTTTTCTATAGAAATGTCTTGATATCGTCAATTTTCTATGCAAATGTCGTCAACTTTTCTATGGAAATGTCTTCCTTTCGTCAACTTTTCTATAAAAATGTCTTACTTTTGCCAATTTTTCTATAGAAATGTCTTCCTTTAGTCAACTTTTCTATATAAGTGTCTTTCTTTCGTCAATTTTTCTATACAAATGTCTTCCTTTCGTCAACTATTCTATAGAAATGTCTTCCTTTTGTCAACTTTTTAATAGAAATATTTTCCTGTCGTCAACTTTTCTACAGAAATGTCTTCCTATCGTCAATTTTTCTATAGAAATATCTTCCCTTCTATAGAAAAGTTGACGAAAGGTAAACATTTCTATATAAATGTTGACGAAAGGTAAACATTTCTATAGAAAAAATGACAAAAGTTGACGATAGGAAAACATTTCTATAGAAAAGTTGACAAAAGGAAGACATTTCTATAGAAAAGTTGACGAAAGGAAGACATTTCTATAGAAAAGTTGACGATAGGAAGACATTTCTATAGAAAATTTGACGATAGGAAGACATTCCTATAGAAAAGTTGACGATAGGAAGACATTTCTATAGAAAAGTTGACGACAGGAAGACATTTCTATAGAAAAGTTGACGAAAGGAAGCCATTTCTATAGAAAAGTTGACGAAAGGAGGACATTTTTATAGAAAAGTTGAAGATATGTAGACACTTCTTTAGAAAAGTTGACGATAGGAAGACATTTCTTTAGAAAAGTTGACGATAGGAAGACATTTCTATAGAAAAGTTGATGATAGGAAGACTTTTCTATAGAAAAGTTGACGATATAGAAATGTTTACCTTTCGTCAACTTTTCTATAGAAATGTTTGCCTTTCGTCAACTTTTCTATAGAAATTTTTGCCTTTCGTCAACTTTTCTATAGAAATTTTTCCCTTTCGTCAACTTTTCTATAGAATGACTTCCTATCTTAAACTTTTCTATAGAAATGTCTTCCTATCGTATTTTTTGTATATAGCTTTCGTCAAAGCTTCTATAGAAATGCCATTCTATCGTCGACTTTTTATATAAGTGTCTTCTTTTCTATACAAGTGTTATCTTTTGATCAACTTTTTTTAAAGAAAAATCTCTTTGCATTCAACTTTTCTTTTTATATGTCTTCGTTTTTAGCTTTGCTATAGATTTGACCTTACCTTGATCTAAAAAAAGAAAACTTTTTGATTTCAATTTTTCTAATGTGTCCAAAGCATAAAACCGGAAGCATGTTAAAATGTCATATGTATGACATTTCTTAAATTTTCATATATGTATAAGTAAGAAGCTTCAAAGTTTAATCAAGTTCAAGTTACAAGTGATTTCTAATCAAAACAAGCCTTAAGATACTACAAAACTTTTAGAAAGTTTTTCCAACTTTTTGATGTTTTATACCTTTTCATTCAATCCCTTTTCATGAAATATTTAGATAATGCGAAGGTTCCTTGCGAAAATATTTGTATGTATGTAGAGGTATTTTAAAGTTATCTTGGTATTTTTAAACATTTAAACATATATAACTTTTTAAGAGCATTATAAATTGGTTTAAAACAAACCCTATATTATTTTACTATTTTGAAGATAACAATTTTTCTATACCTTAACCTTAATCTTATATCTAATATGCTTCTTTTCATGTGTTTCCTTAAGCTGTTTTAATTTATTAAGAAAATGTTTAAAGTTTTACCCGTTTTGTCTCATACATACATACCTATATCTTAACATCGATTTTGCAATGAAAAACTTTGAAAATTTTCCCAACACCTTTACTTTACATAATAGAAAACAAAATATAACAAATTGTGACAAATATCAACAACTTTTTCCTAAAAAACAGAAAATTCAGAAACCCACATACACATAAGCAAACAAAATCCTCTTTTTTTCTGTGTTTGTTTTAGAAAAAGTTGTTTATGTGTTTGTAGGTTTCTCAGCGCGGGAAACATGTGTTGCTTGTTCTAGCCATGTTTCGCTTAAAGTTTCTATTTGAATATTAGTGATGATTTTGCTTAATATTTGCTATTTCTCTGTAGGATTGTTTCCTTTTTATTCCCTCAAAAAAGAAAACACCGACAAAATAGCAGCGAATCATCAACATAAAACTTTTCCCCACCGCAATAACTTTTTGACATTAAAACCAGCTGTAGAAGTGTATGTGGAAAGAATATGTCTGTGTGTGTGTGTACACACAAACACATATTCACTTACAAAATTCCTTTATCATAAAATTTCTTTTATATTTATGACTAGAATGTTTGTTTTTAATAAAAAAATTTTAGCTAAATGTAGACAAAAGATAACGAAAATTAAAGTTAAAAATCATTGTTTAACTGTTCTATTCATCATGGCATTGTTTTGCTAATAAAAGGATGTAAATTGTTGGTATGTAGTGGTGTACAGGAGGAAACAGGTTATATGTATGCACATTTGGTGTTACATAATCATATATTGAACTTAATGAAGATTTTATATATATTCTTGGCAAAAACAATTGTAGGCGTTAGTATAGCATACAGAGGTCCCAAATCCACTTCAAAAATTTAAATGTTTGGAGTATTTTAGTGATTAATTTTATTAAATCTGTTCTTATCACTTAAGCTTTAAAACAATTTTGAGGACTTCCCTTCATAAATTTTCGAAAAAAAAGTTTTGGGTCATTTCAGTCCCCATGCCTGTTAAGGGTTAAAAAATATTTTTAATAAAACAATATAACCATTCTTAAAAGTAACTATTTATTATATATTATTATATTATAAATTTTAATTGAAATTCGCCACTAAATTCATAACATTTCGTATTTTTGTCACTAAAAACCCAAATTTTGACCTTTGACCCCAATGAAAAATGTGTTTAACTCTTCCAATATCAAAGAAAGTTCTAGTGGACATTCCTCAATAACTCGGCAATAAAATTCACTATTAGCTTTATCAAAAGAAAACTTAAGCAAAATTTACTATGCATCTACTTAAACAATGTCCAAAAATATACTTTTCGCGAATTTTTACGATTTCAAGAGGAAGGTACGCCGAAACCATATGAGATACCGAACTGAACTTTTTTGGATTATATTATCATATCTGTTTTTTTTAACATGCCGATCAAAAATTTTTAAATTTTGAATATTTTTTTCAAAAAATTTTTCATAACTTAAAAGGTGAGTTTTGAAACGGTCCTTGAAAAAAAAAATTCTATTTTCTAGTATAAAAAATTTTGTAAATTTAATTATATTTTAATAATTTCAACTATTTAGTACTTATAAGTCTTTAAATTATAAGGAATGTCTTACTTTGTAATTTCTGTAGTCTAAAGTAAATGTTTTTGCTGCATATCCTTAGGCGTGTTGAAAAGGACACGAATTTTCTGGGGCAAATTGCAATAACTTAAAAACCACTGCATGGATTTTTAGTTTTTATTACTTTAATGAAAGCTGATTTAGTTGGCTTCTACATCCAGTTGGTTTTTGCCAAAAATATATCTTTATTGATTGAAATTTGCCCAAAAACCGAAAAAACTCCCATTTTTTCCCATATAAATTGCACCTAGAAATAAATGTCCTGTGCGCCACCTCAGGACATTAACCTAGGAACACAAAATTTATTTTCTGAGCACCTTTAGATGTAGAGCATTGATTTTTAACCCAGGCGTATCGCTCCACCCTATTACACAGTACAACATTTTTCAGGTGATTGATTCGGGACTGAATTCTAATAATTTTTTATGAAAGTAGCCCTAAAAAGAAAAACTTCTGCATCATTTGTTTGGTGATGGTACATTTAAATAATAATTATAATTACTGATGGCTTGAATGAGATGTTTCAATAATTAAAAAAATAAACATATTTAGTCTTGGTAGGATTCGAACCCGTATAAATAAGTTTGAAATACCATTCGAACTTTTTCAAAGCCACATAAGATTGAATATTGTCATTATAAATCCTCTCTTTGAGGTAGTCCCTTAAAAAAATCCATGAGAGTTAGGTCCAGCGATTTCGGTGGCCATAAGATGTCCCCAAATCAACTAATCAATTTTCGGGGAAATTTTCCCAAACTAAATTCATCGGAGCTGCGTGTGCAGTCGCCTCATGCTGTTGAAACCATGTGTGTGAAGAATACGTTAAATGAGCTCGCCGGTTTTGTAAAAAGAATTCCGTAGAAATGAGTCTATAATTTTCACCGTTGACATTTTTTGCCTGGACTCGAAAATTTTCGAAAAAAAAAATGGTTCAAATATATGAGTGGATAAGACACACCAAACAGTTTCACTTGTGCAATGCAATAGTTTTTGATGTTTCAATCTTGGGTTGCGTATTCTTGAAGACCATGGCCCTATTTCACTAAACTACAATTCTACAAGTTTACAAGTTACAATTACAAGTCTAATTCTTACAAGTGCTGTTCAATTGTGTTTCATTAAAATTTTCACAACAATTGTAGCTTTTTGGACTTGTTAACTACAATTTCTACAATTACAATTTCTAAAATTACAATTATAATAAAATAAAATATTTTGATAAATATATGGAGTCAAATAAAAAATACGATTTTTATGAAATTTTATATATATGTACATTCTTCTAGCCTAGACAATTTTAACACTTCTTCAAAATTTTTAATTTAGCTTTGATTCAGATTTTATGGCGGTTCAAAGTTCGTTTTTTTTTCAATATTTTTTCAGAAACATACCCACTTTATATGCCTATAACATTTGATGTTATCAGATTTTTATAAGGCTAGGCTCATATTTTAGTATATGCCCTGTAGTTTTATGCTCTTTTAATTAAAAAGTTAAGAAAAAGTTTTTTGTTTTCCGATCC
Source organism: Stomorhina lunata (assembly GCA_933228675.1). Taxonomy (NCBI): domain Eukaryota; kingdom Metazoa; phylum Arthropoda; class Insecta; order Diptera; family Rhiniidae; genus Stomorhina; species Stomorhina lunata. The sequence goes on from OW121742.1 coordinate 105,100,484, forward strand.
ACCATGAGCTCATTTTTTTGTTTTCGTATTTTGTTGTCTATACTATTATTCACATTTGAGAGAATGATAAAGAAAATGGAAGATATGCTTTTTGAGATATCCTTGAGTCAAGGACATCATTGATCTCCCTTGTTCTGCATACGCTTCATCACTATAGGTGGAAAGAGTATTATAAGTTTGGGCTGATATATATAACGCATAGAAATATTGGTCTTAGTTAGACCATCTTTGAGTATATTAACGGATTTAGAATTACTTCCTGAGCCGATTAAACGATGTCAGTCCGTCCGTCCATCTGGCTGGACGGCTGGCTGGACCCCCATAAACCGTGTAAACCTTGTAATCAAAGTACATTTCGCAATTCTCAAGATAATTTGATTAAATTTGGCACAAACAATTATTTTGGTAGTGTGCTATTAAAATTCGTCAAAGTAAACTAAATTCGTCAAGGTACACTAAGTAATGGACTATTATTAATCGAAACATATTTAAAAACAAATAAAATAAATAAATGGTAATTAATATTGATTTGATTTTGTATTAATTTTAACTAATTTTTATTAAAAAATAGTTAAAAACCAAATTTGAATTCAATTTATCATTCACTTGTAACTTGTAAAAATTTTTTTGAGAGTCTCAGTCGACCCTATGCTTTTTTTCTACAATTCTACAAGTGTACAAGTACAAATTTAGATTAGTGAAACAAAACCACTTGTAGAAGTTCGACTTGTAAACTTGTGAATTGTCAAAATCATTTGTAGCTACAAACTTGTAATTGTATTTTAATGAAACACAATTATTTACAAGTTCACAATTTTACAGGCAAAAACATTTGTAATTGTAGACTTGTAGCTTAGTGAATTAGGGCCCAGTAAAGGCAGTTTTACTTGTTTACGTAACACTTTAAGTGAAAGAGAGCTACGTCGCTTTAAAAAAAAATAGGACGCTCCAACATCGTTTCACGAAAATTTCTGGGTAAATTAAAGTCACTTTATTTCAGTTCTTAAACTTTTTGCGTTTTAAAAAGATGGAATTTCAGATCAATCATGAAATCATATCATGAACTTAATAACTCCTGGAAGTCCCAGCTAACAACGAATCATAACTTACTTACTTACTTAAATGATTTATATTTACAACCCGTTAAGGTCAAAGGCCGAGCATATTTTAGAACTCCATGGACGCTCCAACATCGTTTCACGAAAATTTCTGGCTAAATCAAAGTCACTTTATTTCAGTTCTTAAACTATTTGCTATTTAAAAATATGGAATTTCAGATCCTTTTTTTAAATATCATAAACTTAATAACTCCTGGAAGTCTCAGCTAACAACGAATCATAACTTACTTACTTACTTAAGTGATCTATATTTACAAACCGTTAAGGTCAAAGGCCGAGCATATTTTAGAACTCCATACGCTGCGAGCTTGTGCGGATATTATCAAACTAAGTGAAGCTTTGAAAGCTTTTCCTCCACTTAGGGGTCCGTTTTTAATATAATATTAGCTTTTTTCATAGTAGTTGTATAGTGGTTTACTATCCCGGCAACGTTGCCCATATTTTTATCGTTCTTATGAAGCTTTAAGAAGTTGCATTTTTTAAAAGCAAATGAAGGCATTTTTTTATTTTAGTATCAGGTAACATATAGTGCCTCAACAATTTGCCCTTAACTCGGCTGTCAGACTTAGCACTAACATATCCTACTCCCACTCACAAACCGGACACTCCACTATTCTATATAAAATCATTAATATTCCTGACAACATTGACTGCTGTATATCCAACACTCTCTTTGGTAAATCCTTTACTGAATCTATCTCTGAAGACCTCTCATTCCTCAATGACGGCTGTCTTGAGGTATACACGGACGGTTCAAAGTCAAAAATAGGCGTAGGGTGGGGCTTCTTCATTCCTTTATTAGGAAAGGAAATTTGTTTAATGGCTTCCTGATTAATGTTATATACTTCAATCCGAGATATCCATAAGATATTATTTAGATACCACAAAACATACCACAGGGATATTTGTTTCTGTATCGACAGTAAGGCTGCCATAAAATCCCTATCTAATTTCCACACGACATCTGTTCTTACCCGCGAATACCGGGCATCTCTTCCGAGATAGCGAGACATTGCAATATCGAACTTTTCGGTGTACCCGGGCAAAACAACATACCCGGTAACTCCACTGCGGACAAGGTTGCTAAGTCCGGTACTCTCCCGAGTTAAAATAACATCGACCAATTTACGGGCTTATCGCAATCCGCTTGCAAACCAGTAATAAGGCAATTTCTTTACACGTTAGCGCAGAACAATTGGTCCTTGAAAACCACCTGTTCAATATCCAGTCAAACATGACCCACTTACAACAATAAACGTCTAAAATGCTTGGTATCTTTACCTAGCCACAGACTCCGCAACCTAATCTCAATCTTATCAGGTCATTTCGTTTTTGGGCTGCGTGTCAGAAGACTTAACATTCAACACCATGACTACTGTCGCAGTTGTCACAATATAAAACGGGAGGACACAGTTACTCATCTTCTCTGTCAAAGAACCGAACTTTCAATTTTAAGGGTTCTATACGTGGGGAAGCCTTTTCTACATGGCCGCCTTTTTACATGTACTATCTGACCTAGATAGTATTGACATTCGTAAAATAGACTCATTTACCAGGGCTACAGGCTGGCTTGAAAAAGTTTCTCACCAAAAACCTTTTTTTATTTATATTGTATAAATTATATGGTAAAATTAAAAGTGGTTGGCCAAATAAAAGGAGACATATATTAATAAAATGTGTTTAATAATTTTGAAAAATATTCAATAATTTTCATTTATGTACAGGCCTTTTGTCTATCTTACTATATATAATTTGTGAATTTTGGATGAGTCGTTTGAGAGATATATTTAAATTTCTGAAAAAATTGTGCATTGGTCAAGATCTATTATAATAATAAAAAACCTAAAAAAGCTCAATATTTCATTAAAATGTTGAAAATTCATGAAAAAATGTTCAAGAATGTGATTTTCATGTTCTTCTGCATTTTGTATTTGTTCATTGTAATATGGCCACCACCTGTGTAAATGTATTGCTTACAGAATTTCCTTAAAAACAAAGTATTGTTCCATTTTTTTCTCAATCTTATTGTAAAAATTTAACTCAAGAACGTGTTGGCTAACAAAGAGGGCTGAAAAATTCAACGCCACGCCCAAATTTTCATTATGCAGGTCATTTATACTTAATTTGCTATCCTAAATTGGTTTTTTGGTGGTAACTAAAGTATATTTTAATCTAATCATTTAAAAAATACTGCTTTACATTATTTTCAAGTATTTTATGGACCTTTTTCTTACAAAATTGCACCCTGGTGTAATTAAAAATGTTTAAAATATATAAATAGATGAAGTTAGTAAAATGATTCTGGCAAATAGGACGGCAAGAAAATGCGGCTGAAATTCGAAATATATACAACTAGTACTTAACAGTAGAAGATTCAATTTATGTGAAACCTCTTCTAGCTCCTTTTTCTCAGATATGGCCTTTCAAAATTTTGCTTTTTATGATTTTCACTGATTTTTTCGAAAAAAACCAAACCACAGCAATTTCTAAAAACTGCACAAAATGATTCACTATTAGCAATATTTAAAAAGTGCTTGAAAATTTAGAACAAAAACTTTAGTGGAAAAATTATCAGGTATGTGATGGACATTTTTCGTTTTCAAATCGATCGATTTCAGACATATTTTTTAGCTAATTTTCGGTTATTTGTCCCAAACAAATGAACATTTTGGCTTTAATCCTTTTGACTGATATTTTATCTTTTAGTTGGTTTGAATTTTTTGCGAAAATAACCGAAAATTATCTCAAAAATATATCTGAAATCGATCGATTTGAAAACGATCGTTTTCCATCACATACCTGTATATCTGCTTTTATTCAAAAGTATATAAAAATCAAATTTTTTAATTTTAAAATTGTAGGCAAAAAAGCATAGACTTTGAGCTAGTATAAAAAATGAATTAGTTATCCTATAGTCAAAGATAGAGTTAAATTGGATACTTTAGAGTATAAACTACCATCAAATTTAATCAAAATAATTTTATAGTTTTGAAAATTATTTTTGGCCGCTTTTTACCACCGTGCGATGGCCTGGATTAATTATCTATATTTTTCTTTTCCAGTCTATCCCTCAAAGGGACCGTTTCTAGGACCCAAGTGACGCTGACTTAACATCGGCTGACTGCCTAACCTAACCTAACATATAGTGCCTGATATCTCATATATAAAATGATTTATATATATTTCCTATATATCACCTCAATCAGAATTCACTGGCAAAACTAAAGCAATATCAAAATGTTTTTATACCCTTCACCACCATAGGTGGAAAGGGTATTATAAGTTTGTGCTGATGTATGTAACGCATAGAAATATTTGTCTTAGACCCATCTTTTAGTATAACAATAGGCTTAGAATCACTTTCTGAGTCGATTTAGCGATGTCCGTCCGTCCGTCTGTCTGGCTGGCTGGACCCCCAGTAAACCTTGTAATTAAACTACAGGTCGCAATTCTAAAGATAATTTGATGAAATTTGACACAGATCATTTTTTTGATAATGGGACCATGGCTATTGAAATTCGTCAAAATCGGTCCATTATTTATGGTACCTCCCATAGGCCCCACTTCCCGGAATTGATATATTGGCCACAAAAATCAATATTTTTTTCATGAAATTTAAAACAAATACTGCTTATGTAAATTTAAATCACTGTACCAAATTTTGTTGAAATCGGTCTAGATCTGACCATAGCTCCCATACAAACTTTTTTCTCAAAATGCACTAAATGAGACAAAATTCACTAAAACGCTAGTAAATCCAAAGATAATGAGAATTTTAAGTTTATTTTTTGCATACATAATTTTTGTAACAACTGTAATCAATTTGGAAAATTTCGAGATAATCGGTCCACATTTGACCCTACCTCTCATATAAGTCCAAATGGCGGAAACAGCTTAAATGTACAAGTTTTGAGAATATGTTTGTATGATGGCAAAATTTAGCAAATATTTGTCTTTATACAGGAAAAATAACACCTTTGACCTTATCGTATGGTCGGGCTTGACCGACTTTAGCACTTTCCTACATGTTTTTTTTTGTAATTTTGTTTGCAAATATCACTTTTTGAATCCCCTCTAAAAGCTACTATTTTGTATGAGAGTCGGAAAGTTTCTATATAAGATTTTGATATTAAGTCACTATTTCCCTAAAGAACTCATTCCTTTACATTTTCCGTTAAAAGTGAAAGCAAATAACTATTAATGCTTCAAAAACTACATCCACATGTTGGATGTAAAACACAAACTCATATTAAATTTCTATGAATGAACGAGAACAAATGCTGATGGCATGTATTTTGTTAGATTTGTTAGAATTTTTTTGTCTAACGTTTTCCTTGTCATTGCTTTTGTTGTAGTTGTTAGTCAATTTGGTTAACAAAACTGTGGAAAAATAGCTAAATAAAAGTTTTCCCAAATTTGCATGTATTTATATATTGTTTTGTCGTTCAGGAAGCCATTAAAAAAAACGGAAACAGTGGAGCGGAAGTAGAGACTATTTTGAAAAATTTGAATCATTTGGTCTATATCTAAAAGCTTAAGAACGAAGTCGAAACGGACTTTTTTGTAAAAACTTTCCTTAGTAGTTTATTTGTTTATGAAGAATATTTTCTTAACTCTTTCCCACTGTCAACTGTGCCAACAAGCTGACAACATGTTGCAACATCATAACTGTTATTTTTCTATTTGTTATTGAAAGTTTTTGATGACAAATTATTAACAGGTGTTGGTTTATCATGTATCTGCCATTATAATTAAACTTTTTCCCCACCAGCTTAAATAAAATCAAACAATAGCAAAGTAATTAAACTATTTGCAAAAAAAAAGTCTTCCTATCGTCAAATTTTCTATAGAAAAGTCTTCCTATCGTCAAATTTTCTATAGAAAAGTCTTCCTATCGTCAAATTTTCTATATAAAAGTCTTCCTATCGTCAAATTTTCTATAGAAAAGTCTTCCTATCGTCAAATTTTCTACAGAAAAGTCTTCCTATCGTCAAATTTTCTATAGAAAACTCTTCCTATAGTCAAATTTTCTATAGAAAAGTCTTCCTATCGTCAAATTTTCTATAGAAAAGTCTTCCTATCGTCAAATTTTCTATAGAAAAGTCTTCCTATCGTCAAATTTTCTATAGAAAAGTCTTCCTATCGTCAAATTTTCATATAGAAAAGTCTTCCTATCGTCAAATTTTCTGTAGAAAAGTCTTCCTATCGTCAAATTTTCTGTAGAAAAGTCTTCCTATCGTCAAATTTTCTATAGAAAAGTCTTCCTATCGTCAAATTTTCTATAGAAAAGTCTTCCTATCGTCAACTTTTCTATAGAAAAGTCTTCCTATCGTCAAATTTTCTACAGAAAAGTCTTCCTATCGTCAAATTTTCTATAGAAAAGTCTTCCTATCGTCAAATTTTCTATAGAAAAGTCTTCATATCGTCAAATTTTCTATAGAAAAGTCTTCCTGTCATCAAATTTTCTATAGAAAAGTCTTCCTATCGTCAAATTTTCTATAGAAAAGTCTTCCTATCGTCAAATTTTCTATAGAAAAGTCTTCCTATCGTCAAATTTTCTATAGAAAAGTCTTCCTATTGTCAAATTTTCTATAGAAAAGTCTTCCTATCGTCAAAATTTCTATAGAAAAGTCTTCCTATCATCAAAATTTCTATAGAAAAGTCTTAATATCGTCAAATTTTCTATAGAAAAGTCTTCCTATTGTCAGATTTTCTATAGAAAAGTCTTGCTATCGTCAGATTTTCTATAGAAAAGTCTTCCTATCGTCAGATTTTCTATAGAGAAGTCTTCCTATCGTCAGATTTTATATAGAAATGTCTTCCTATCGTCAACTTTTCTATAGAAAAGTCTTTCTATTGGCAACTTTTCTATAGAAATGTTTGCCTATAGTCAACTTTTATATAGAAATGTTTGCCTATCGTCAACTTTTCTATAAAAATGTTTGCCTATCGTCAACTTTTCTATAGAAATGTTTGCCTATCGTCAACTTTTCTATAGAAATGTTTGCCTATCGTCAACTTTTCTATAGAAATGTTTGCCTATCGTCAACTTTTCTATAGAAATGTTTGCCTATCGTCAACTTTTCTATAGAAAAGTCTTCCTAGCGTCAACTTTTCAATAGAAAAGTCTTCCTATCGTCAACCTTTCTATAGAAAAGTCTTTCTATTGGCAACTTTTCTATAGAAATATTTGCCTATAGTTAACTTTTCTATACAAATGTTTGCCTATCGTCAACTTTTCTATAAAAATGTTTGCCTATCGTCAACTTTTCTATAGAAATGTCTTCCTATAGTCAACTTTTCTATAGAATAGTTTGCCTCTCGTTAACTTTTCCATAGAAATGTTTGTTTTCTATAGAAATGTTTGCCTGCCGTCAACTTTTCTATAGAAATGTTTGCCTTTCGTCAACTTTTCAATAGAAATGTATGCGTTTCGTCAACTTTTCTATAGAAATGTTTGCTTTTTATCAACTTTTCTATAAAAATGTTTGCCTTTCATCAACTTTTCTATAAAAATGTTTGCCTTTCGTAAATTTTTTTTTTAGAATTGTTTGCCCTTCGTAAATTTTTCTATAGAAGTGATTGCCTATCCTCAACTTTTCTATCAAAATGTTTGCCTTACATCAACTTTTCTTAGAAATGTTTACCTTTGTTTAATTTTTTTTTTAGAAATGTTTGCCTTTCGTCAATTTTTCTATAGAAATGATTGCCTATCGTCATTTGCTCTATAGAAGTATTATCTATCACCAACTTTTCTATCGAATTATTTGCCTATCATCAACTTGTCTATAGAAATGTCTTCCTATCGTAAACTTTTCTCTAGAAATGTCTTCCTATCGTCAACTTTTCTCTAGAAATGTCTTCCTTTCTTCAACTTTTCTGTGTAAGTGTCTTCATGTCTTCAACTTTTCCATAGAAAAATTTTCCTATCTTTAACTTTTCTCTAAAACTGGGTTCCTATAGTCAACTTTTCTCTAGAATTGTTGTCCTATCATCGTCTTTTCTCTAAAAAAATTTTCCTATGTCCAATTTTTTTATAAAAATGTTTGACTATCTTCAACTTTTCTATAGAAATTTCTTCAAATTGTCAACTTATTTATAGAAACGTCTACCTATCGTCAATATTAATATTAGTTAAATTCAATTTTAACTAGATCTGAAACAAGCTTGATTTAATTAATATTTTTATGACCTCCTGAATATAATCACAATGACATTTAAGTTAATTTCTTTGCATGTTTATTTAGTATTTGTGGTAAGTTATCATTTACTTGACTATTTGCTCAACCGCTCCATAATATCGATAATCTCGACAATCTTTTTGAGCATAAATTAAATAGTCAGTCATATCTAACAAACAATTACTGCTACACACATTTAATTAAGTTTAATGTTAGAAGTATTAGAAATATGATATTATTAAATACAATTTAATTACATTCTTAATCATGAATTTCCAACTAAAGTACCTATTATTTATGTGGTATTTAAATAAATATAATTTTAATTGAATCATGAAGAGAAATCATTTGAATGTGAAACGTACATATCTATATTATAGTTTTGAAAATTTAAACAAATAATAATAATGGAAATTTTGTAATAGTCGAAATAATTAATAAAATTACTTTATTACTATTTACACTCTACTTGTATTTTTGTTTAGAAATTACAATTAAATTTGTATTTATTACATCTTTAAAATAGGCTTTACATTAACATTTCTAGAAACAGCCTTGGCATATGCAGTACATTTTGCTTCATTGCATTCAATAGGAGTTTTATTGTTACCATTATGCTGTCGCTGAGCAGCAACATCTGTAATCAATTGTTATTACTTACCATTATTTTGATGAAATTATAAACCCACAAATTTAACCAATGACATAATATAAAATTATTTGTAGTCCTCAAGATTTGGCTTATAAATTGTTGGCATTACTTGTTAACATGTGTTAGCTTTAATTTAATGTAAAAGATTAAGTCATGGCAAACAGGAAAAGAGTTAAATTTAATTTAAATTGGATGCTTTTTTGATTGAAGGGATATTCCTTCAAATATTGACTGAAATGATGTCTAAAAATCTAAATATTCATTAAAAGTTTGCATAAGTTTGCCTATAACTTCTTAACCACATAAGATAGAGCAATAATTTCTATAGTCTTTTAAACCTAAATCTATAGATATTGAAATGCCTTTGAAGTAATTCACCACATTATTGGACACAGGTAAAACTATTATATGTGAAAAGTGATATCTTCTGTGGAATCTAATAAAAAAAAATTGCAACCGCCTGAGGATTTATAGGCTTTTGGACAAACGAGATACATCTATATCTATAAAAAAATGTCCGCGTCTGTTTGTCTGTTTGTATGTTGTTTGTTGGGAAGGATCTCCGAAACTAGCGGACCGATTTTGCTCAAATTTTGACAGTGTGGTATGGTGTGGCCGGTGGTGACTATAGGCTAATTTTTTTTTCGAAATCTCAAGTAGGTGTGACCCCTTCCATATAACCCATATATTAAAAATGACAAATACAGGCGAAAGATAGGCCCGATTTTTCTGAAATTTCTACAGTATCGTAAGGTGTGATCGGTGGTTAAAATAGGCCAGATTTTTTTTTCAAATCTCAAGTGGGCGTGACCCCTCCCATATAAGTCAGATTTTAAAACATACAAATATGGATGATCAAACCGACCGATTTTTTTGAAATTAAGACAGTGGGGTAAGGTGTGACCGGTGGTTTAAATAGTCTAGGTTTTTTTCTAAAATCTCAAGTGGGCGTGACCCCTCCCATATAAGTAAAATATTGAGAATGACAAATATGGATGACCTAGTTGCCCAATTTCTCTATAATTTTGACAGTATGTTAAGGTGTGATCGGTGGTTAAAATATGCCAGATTTTTTTTTTCAAGTCTCAAGTGGGCGTGACCCCTCCCATATAACTCATATATTAAAAATGACAAAAATAGATGACCGAGCGCACCGAGTTTTCTGAAATTTTGACAGTATGTTAAGGTGTGATCGGTGGTTAAAATAGGCCAGATTTTTTTTTTTCAAATCTCAAGTGGGCGTGACCCCTCCCATATAACTCATATATTAAAAATGACAAATATAGATGACCGAGCGCACCTAGTTTTCTGAAATTTTGACAGTATGTTAAGGTGTAACCGGTGGGTAAACTAGGTCAGTTTTTTTTTGAAATATCAAGTGGGCGTGACCCCTCCCATATAAGTAAAATATTAAAAATGACAAACATGGATGACCGAGTCGACCGATTTTTCTTTAATGTTTACAGTATAAAAGAAGCTACCGGTGGGTTCGTTTTTTTTTTTTTTGGAAATCTCAAATGGGCGTGACCCCTCCCAAATAAGTCATATATTAAAAATGACGATTTAACCTAATTAATTAAAGTTTTAAGTGTGGATATTTGTATACTATAGGATGGTTTTTCGCTTTTTCAGTTTTCAGAAAATGGACCAACGGGGACCTGGAAATTGGAAAATGGCGATAAAATTACCCTTTTATTTAAAATTGTATATCTTAAGAACGGCTGGACCAATGAAGACATTTTTTCTTTGTAAATGTTTTTTTTTTTTTTAGTCCAAAATAGGATTATACATTAAGAAAAATTTACCATGCCCACTTTTACGACCTTTTTTTTAATATATCTAAAATAGAAAAACGGATGCACGAATATTGGTAATATGATTGGTGTTTGATAAGTCAATTAAATTCATATGCAAATACATTAATAAAGGATTCAATTAAAAAATTACTAAAAAATATTTCATAATTGTACATTTTTAAAGAAAGTGTTAACATAGTAATAAGTTAATAACTTTAACTACTAACCCGGGCAACGCCGGGTAAAATCAGCTAGTAATTTATAAAATTTTATATGATTTGTCTCGAAAACTTAAGTAAAAGAAATTAAATAATAATCATATGTTATAAATAAATATTTACTATACCTTTTAGTTCTTATGCATTACTTCTGTTTAAAAATTCTTCAATAGCATTTCAATTTTATTAACATTGAAATGTCAATAAATATCTATATATGAAATTTATATATCCAACTACTCTCTCTATATGAGTGATTGATTCTACTTATGTTACATTTCAAATATCCAACAATATATTTCAAAATTATGACATTTTGATTATTCAACATACACATAATATAGGCAACCAACCGGCTGATAATGAAAAGCTCATATCAATTTATATGGTACAAATTCATTTCAATTGAGTATTTATTATTTGTTCGAAAACTTTTATTTCCAAAGAATTTTATATTTGAAAATACCTTTAACAAATATCAAAATCAATTACATTTTGAAATTATTACAAACACTTTAGGGGATAAATTATGTGTAGAATATATAGAAGTATCGTTTTGTGGAGCAAAAGTAAACAATTTCCCCATAAAGCAAGGATAATACAGGAGTTTGTGATATATGTGCTAAATTGGGATCAAATTTATAAAGCAATTTTTGAAATAACAGAAAAATGTGGAATATTTATTCATAGTACTTCACCACCAGAAAGGTAGAAGAGTAGTAGTAAAGCAGAAGTAGATTAAGAGTAAAAGAGTAGAAGACCACAATTAGAGAAGCAGTCAAGTAGTAGTAGAGCAGTAATAGAATAGTTGTGTAGCAAAAATAAAAGATGACGATAGGAACACTTTTCTATAGAAAAGTTGACGATAGAAAGACATTTCTAGAGAAAAGTTGACGATAGGAAGAAATTTCTAGAAAAAAGTTGACGATAGGATGACACTTCTAGAGAAAACTTGACGATAGGAAGATATTTCTAGAGAAAAGTTGACGATAGGCAGACACTTATGCAGAAAAGTTGACGCTAGCAAGATATTTCTAAAGAAAAGTTGATGATAGAACGACATTTCTATAGAAAAGTTGACGATAGGGGGACATTTCTAGAGAAAAGTTGACGATAGGAAGATATTTTCATAAACAAATTAACGATAGGAAGACATTTCTAGAGAAAAGTTGATGATTGGAAGATATTTTTATAAAAAGAGTTGATGATAGAAAGACATTTACAGAGAAAAGTTGATAGCAGGAAGACATTTCTATCGAAAAGTTGACGATAGGAAGACATTTATAGAGAAAAGTTGACGATAGGAAGACATTTCTAGAAAAAAGTTGACGATAGGAAAATATTTCTAGAAAAAAGTTAACGATATGAAGACACTTCTACAGAAAAGCTGACGACAGGAAAATATTTCTAGAGTAAAGTTATTAATAGAAAGACATTTCTAGAGAAAGTTGATGATAGGCAGACGTTTATAAAGAAAAGTTGACGATAGCAAGACATTTCTAGAGAAAAGTTGACGATAGGAAGACATTTCTAGAGAAAAGTTGACTATAGGAAGATTTCTAGATAAAAGTTGACGAAAGGAAGACTTTTCTATAGAAGAGTTGACAAAAGAAAGACTTTTCTAGAGAAATGTTGACGATAGGAAGAAATTTCTAGAGAAATGTTGACGATATGAAGAAATTTCTAGAGAAAAGTTGACGAAAGGAAGACTTTTCTATAGAAAAGTTGACGAAAGGAAGACTTTTCCATAGAAAAGTTGACGAAAGGAAGACTTTTCCATAGAAAAGTTGACGAAATGAAGACTTTTCTATAGAAAAGTTGACGAAAGGAAGACTTTTCTAGAGAAAAGTTGACGAAAGGAAGACTTTTCTAGAGAAAAGTTGACGAAAGGAAGACTTTTCTAGAGAAAAGTTGACAAAAGAAAGACTTTTCTAGAGAAATGTTGACGATAGGAAGAAATTTCTAGAGAAATGTTGACGATAGGAAGAAATTTATAGAGAAAATTTGACGAAAGGAAGACTTTTCTAGAGAAATGTTGACGATAGGAAGACATTTCTAGAGAAAAGTTAACGATAGGATAAAAAAGTTGACTACAGGAAAACTTTCTATAGAAAAGTTGACGATAGGAACCCTTTTCTGAAGAAAAGTTGACAAAAGGAAGACTTTTCTATAGAAAAGGTGACGAAAGGAAGACTTTTCTATAGAAAAGGTGACGAAAGGAAGACTTTTCTATAGAAAAGTTGACGAAAGGAAGACTTTTCTATAGAAAAGTTGACGAAAGGAATACTTTTCTATAGAAAAGTTGACGAAAGGAATACTTTTCTATAGAAAAGTTGACGAAAGGAATACTTTTCTATAGAAAAGTTGACGAAAGGAAGACTTTTCTATAGAAAAGTTGACGAAAGGAAGACTTTTCTGTAGAAAAGTTGACGAAAGGAAGACTTTTCTATAGAAAAGTTGACGAAAGGAAGACTTTTTTATAGAAAAGTTTACGAAGGGAAGACTTTTCTATAGAAAAGTTGACGAAGGGAAGACTTTTCTATGGAAAAGTTGACGAAAGGAAGTCTTTTCCGAAAAGAAAACTTTTCTAAAGAAAAACTGATGAAAGAAAGTCACGAAAGGAAGACTTTTCTATAGAAAAGTTGACGAAAGGAAGAAGTTGAAGATATGCAAGCATTTCTATAGAAAAGTTTACATTAAGCAAACATTTTAATAGAAAAATTGACGATTGGCAAACATTTCTATAGAAAAGTTGACGATAGGCAAACATTTCTATAGAAAAGTTTACGATAGGCAAACATTTCTATAGAAACGTTGACGATAGGCAAACATTTCTATAGAAACGTTGACGACAGGCATATATTTCTATAGAAAAGTTGACGATAGGCAAACACTTTCATAGAAAAGTTGACGATAGGCAAACACTTTCATAGAAAAGTTGACGATAGGCAAACATTTCTATATAAAAGTTGACGATAGGCAAAGATTTCTACAGAAAAGTTGACGATAGGCAAACACTTTCATAGAAAAGTTGACGATAGGCAAACATTTCTGTATAAAAGTTGACGAGAGGCAAAGATTTCTACAGAAAAGTTGACGATAGGCAAAAATTTCTATAGAAAAGTTGAAAATAGGCAAATATTTCTATAGAAAAGTTGATGATAGGTAAACATTTTTATAGAAAAGTTGACTATAAGCAAACATTTCTATAGAAAAGTAAAGTTGATAATAGGAAGACTTCTCTATAGAAAAGTTGGCAATAGGAAGACTTTTCTATGGAAAAGTTGACCATAGGAAGACATTTCTATAGCAAGTTTGACGATAAGCAGACATTTCTATAGAAAATTAATAGGGAGACTTTTCTATAGAAAAGTCTTCTTTTCTATAGAAAAGTCTTCTTTTCTATAAAAAGTCTTCCTATTAGACGTTTTTATAGAAAAGTTGGTAATTTCTATAAGAAAGTTGAGAATAGAAAGAATTTTTATTAGAAAATTTGACTTTTATACAGAAAAGTCTTTCTAGTATAATTTAACATTATTCAAAACAATGTATATGTTTCTAATTTTTTATTTGAGTTGATGAAATAACTTACCTGCAAATAATTTTATCAACAATTTTTTTTAGTTATTCCCAAGTACATAATATGTCTTCTTAATATTCCACATGAATGACCTATTTAAATAAAGTGAATAGTAAGAATGAACTCCGACAACTTGAAAGCATTTATACAATTAATATTGAAGGCAGGATAAGCTGACGAAATGCATCTAGAATAAAAATTTAATTCAAAGTCATAAAATTGAAATTTCTTTCAAAAAGTTGATTCCATATAATTTAACTAGTCTATTTTATGAAGTACCTAAATTTATAAGAAGCTCTCGGAATAGGGTTTGGTCGCCCTGACTTCAGTAGCAATATTTATTTCGTTTGCAGCCCAAAAGTATGCATTAATTTATAGCTTATATAAATTAAACTACAGATTATGCTTGGCAAATATGCAATACTCTTGTGTTTATGTAAAGAAATGTTTAAATAATTTAATTTTATTGTAAGTGCATAAATATTTTAATTTAATATTTTAAAATATTACCTTTATTTTGACACTTTATGTCAGTTTTAGTGAAAAAGAAATTTTAGACACTATTTTGACATTAAAGTGTTATTTGTGGTAAAAAACGGAAGGATTTCATTGTATTTTCAATTCATGCTAAGGATTTGAAAAAAGGAAAAATAAAAATAGATTTTGTAGGAAAAAAGGCTATGAAGTACTATCTTTCCTTTAATCTTCATTTTAGTAATTTCTTTACGCCTGACCTTATGCTTTAGTTCATATTTTGTTCTGTCTTGAATGATTTTAAAATAAATCGTGCAAAAGTTATTAGAACATTTTTGGCTGTCAAACACTTCAAGTACGAAAAAAAAAAAAATTCTTGTGGTATAAGATATAAAAACATTAAGACATAAAATATTGTATTAAATTTTTGAATACCAGGATCTTCTTTGTAGAGATATAAATAAAATGTAAAGAGGATTAAAAAGTAATTCCTAAAAATGATTTATTTTTAGCCGTTAAGTGATTTAAAAGGTCAGAAATTTAATCTTGAAAGTTAATGGTAAGAAAGTAACAATAGCCTTGAAATCTTTAATCCAATTAAATTTGAAAATGTTTTCTAAAAATATACAAGTCTGCTGAGAAATAATTCAATACTAGTAACATTTCCTTGGTGATGTAATACTCGGGCAAATACTTCCAATAGAATTGCATATAAACGAATTGGGTTAGCTTTTTTGATTTTGATATGACTGGGACTCGAACCCAGACATAATTTGATATCTTATGCTAAGTGATCGACATGCTAGCCAATTAAGCCACAGCTCTTAAAGGTAATGGATTGACTTGAATTCTATGGCTTGCTGCTAAACGGGCCAATGTCAAAAAAACTAGTTTTGAGAAAATTGATTTAAAGTTTTTATTTTCCATATTAATTCATAGTAATATTGCCCAGAAAAACACTTATAAATCTGTACTTAGCTAAGTTAGAGATTAGCTATTGGACCAAATAAAAGGAGGTAAAGAAGGGGATCTAATGCAATGATTACATCAAAACAGACGAAAATTGACATTGGCCCTTTTAGCACCAAGCCAAAGAATTAATAGTTCCAATTTAATATACATATACATATATTTACCTACCTTATTCATAAAATATTATAATAATAAAAATATCTCAGGTTTACTATATATATATTCCTTGTACATAATTTTTCTATAAACTTAGCAAATTGCTAAATTTTAGGATATACAATATTTTACCAAGAATGTATCTAAATTCTTACTAATGTCTGTTTTTATACATCTAAACTCATCTGTCTTAAAAACATCATATACATACAAATATATGTATTTTTGTTGTTCAGAATATGTTATCCTCTACTTAACATTTGAAATTACACTGTCTAGTACTACTAAATAATTCAGGAGACTAATTCTAGAACAACATTTCTGACTGCCTTTCCCAAATTTCCATCCAGATCCTTATAACAAATTCACTTCCTAGAAACAATTGGCCAAAACACTCTCCCACGTGTACTTTAACAAAAATACAAAAATTATATAACAAAAAACATATACACATGATTCACAGGATTCATATTTTATTCATGGTTTTCCCGAAAACAGGGAGAAAAATAACAAAAAATATCCATATGAACATTCATGATGCAGCAAAATGTAAAAAGTTAACAATTTCTTGCAAAAAATATAAAGAAATGCATATTCTGCATAAAATGTAGAGGAAAATGGAGAATACAATTTACATTTTTCAATTGCAGTTGCAATGGGAAAAAGCAAATCAAGAAATAAAAAAATCTGGAATACAAAAAAATCTTAATAAAAAACCAAAAGGTTTTATGACCTAAAAAACTTAACCCATCCATTTTTCATTCCCATTAAAAATCAAATTTTAATTATTCAACAAAATATACGCCATGACTGGACAGACCATAACTAGACTATGACTAGACTATGACTAGATTATGACTAGACTATGACTAGACTATGACTAGACTATGACTAGACTATGACTAGACTATGACTAGACTATGACTAGACTATGACTAGACTATGACTAGACTATGACTAGACTATGACTAGACTATGACTAGACTATGACTAGACTATGACTAGACTATGACTAGACTATGACTAGACTATGACTAGACTATGACTAGACTATGACTAGACTATGACTAGACTATGACTAGACTATGACTAGACTATGACTAGACTATGACTAGACTATGACTAGACTATGACTAGACTATGACTAGACTATGACTAGACTATGACTAGACTATGACTAGACTATGACTAGACTATGACTAGACTATGACTAGACTATGACTAGACTATGACTAGACTATGACTAGACTATGACTAGACTATGACTAGACTATGACTAGACTATGACTAGACTATGACTAGACTATGACTAGACTATGACTAGACTATGACTAGACTATGACTAGACTATGACTAGACTATGACTAGACTATGACTAGACTATGACTAGACTATGACTAGACTATGACTAGACTATGACTAGACTATGACTAGACTATGACTAGACTATGACTAGACTATGACTAGACTATGACTAGACTATGACTAGACTATGACTAGACTATGACTAGACTATGACTAGACTATGACTAGACTATGACTAGACTATGACTAGACTATGACTAGACTATGACTAGACTATGACTAGACTATGACTA
Source organism: Stomorhina lunata (assembly GCA_933228675.1). Lineage (NCBI taxonomy): Eukaryota > Metazoa > Arthropoda > Insecta > Diptera > Rhiniidae > Stomorhina > Stomorhina lunata. The sequence continues at coordinate 105,118,229 of OW121742.1, forward strand.
GACTATGACTAGACTATGACTAGACTATGACTAGACTATGACTAGACTATGACTAGACTATGACTAGACTATGACTAGACTATGACTAGACTATGACTAGACTATGACTAGACTATGACTAGACTATGACTAGACTATGACTAGACTATGACTAGACTATGACTAGACTATGACTAGACTATGACTAGACTATGACTAGACTATGACTAGACTATGACTAGACTATGACTAGACTATGACTAGACTATGACTAGACTATGACTAGACTATGACTAGACTATGACTAGACTATGACTAGACTATGACTAGACTATGACTAGACTATGACTAGACTATGACTAGACTATGACTAGACTATGACTAGACTATGACTAGACTATGACTAGACTATGACTAGACTATGACTAGACTATGACTAGACTATGACTAGACTATGACTAGACTATGACTAGACTATGACTAGACTATGACTAGACTATGACTAGACTATGACTAGACTATGACTAGACTATGACTAGACTATGACTAGACTATGACTAGACTATGACTAGACTATGACTAGACTATGACTAGACTATGACTAGACTATGACTAGACTATGACTAGACTATGACTAGACTATGACTAGACTATGACTAGACTATGACTAGACTATGACTAGACTATGACTAGACTATGACTAGACTATGACTAGACTATGACTAGACTATGACTAGACTATGACTAGACTATGACTAGACTATGACTAGACTATGACTAGACTATGACTAGACTATGACTAGACTATGACTAGACTATGACTAGACTATGACTAGACTATGACTAGACTATGACTAGACTATGACTAGACTATGACTAGACTATGACTAGACTATGACTAGACTATGACTAGACTATGACTAGACTATGACTAGACTATGACTAGACTATGACTAGACTATGACTAGACTATGACTAGACTATGACTAGACTATGACTAGACTATGACTAGACTATGACTAGACTATGACTAGACTATGACTAGACTATGACTAGACTATGACTAGACTATGACTAGACTATGACTAGACTATGACTAGACTATGACTAGACTATGACTAGACTATGACTAGACTATGACTAGACTATGACTAGACTATGACTAGACTATGACTAGACTATGACTAGACTATGACTAGACTATGACTAGACTATGACTAGACTATGACTAGACTATGACTAGACTATGACTAGACTATGACTAGACTATGACTAGACTATGACTAGACTATGACTAGACTATGACTAGACTATGACTAGACTATGACTAGACTATGACTAGACTATGACTAGACTATGACTAGACTATGACTAGACTATGACTAGACTATGACTAGACTATGACTAGACTATGACTAGACTATGACTAGACTATGACTAGACTATGACTAGACTATGACTAGACTATGACTAGACTATGACTAGACTATGACTAGACTATGACTAGACTATGACTAGACTATGACTAGACTATGACTAGACTATGACTAGACTATGACTAGACTATGACTAGACTATGACTAGACTATGACTAGACTATGACTAGACTATGACTAGACTATGACTAGACTATGACTAGACTATGACTAGACTATGACTAGACTATGACTAGACTATGACTAGACTATGACTAGACTATGACTAGACTATGACTAGACTATGACTAGACTATGACTAGACTATGACTAGACTATGACTAGACTATGACTAGACTATGACTAGACTATGACTAGACTATGACTAGACTATGACTAGACTATGACTAGACTATGACTAGACTATGACTAGACTATGACTAGACTATGACTAGACTATGACTAGACTATGACTAGACTATGACTAGACTATGACTAGACTATGACTAGACTATGACTAGACTATGACTAGACTATGACTAGACTATGACTAGACTATGACTAGACTATGACTAGACTATGACTAGACTATGACTAGACTATGACTAGACTATGACTAGACTATGACTAGACTATGACTAGACTATGACTAGACTATGACTAGACTATGACTAGACTATGACTAGACTATGACTAGACTATGACTAGACTATGACTAGACTATGACTAGACTATGACTAGACTATGACTAGACTATGACTAGACTATGACTAGACTATGACTAGACTATGACTAGACTATGACTAGACTATGACTAGACTATGACTAGACTATGACTAGACTATGACTAGACTATGACTAGACTATGACTAGACTATGACTAGACTATGACTAGACTATGACTAGACTATGACTAGACTATGACTAGACTATGACTAGACTATGACTAGACTATGACTAGACTATGACTAGACTATGACTAGACTATGACTAGACTATGACTAGACTATGACTAGACTATGACTAGACTATGACTAGACTATGACTAGACTATGACTAGACTATGACTAGACTATGACTAGACTATGACTAGACTATGACTAGACTATGACTAGACTATGACTAGACTATGACTAGACTATGACTAGACTATGACTAGACTATGACTAGACTATGACTAGACTATGACTAGACTATGACTAGACTATGACTAGACTATGACTAGACTATGACTAGACTATGACTAGACTATGACTAGACTATGACTAGACTATGACTAGACTATGACTAGACTATGACTAGACTATGACTAGACTATGACTAGACTATGACTAGACTATGACTAGACTATGACTAGACTATGACTAGACTATGACTAGACTATGACTAGACTATGACTAGACTATGACTAGACTATGACTAGACTATGACTAGACTATGACTAGACTATGACTAGACTATGACTAGACTATGACTAGACTATGACTAGACTATGACTAGACTATGACTAGACTATGACTAGACTATGACTAGACTATGACTAGACTATGACTAGACTATGACTAGACTATGACTAGACTATGACTAGACTATGACTAGACTATGACTAGACTATGACTAGACTATGACTAGACTATGACTAGACTATGACTAGACTATGACTAGACTATGACTAGACTATGACTAGACTATGACTAGACTATGACTAGACTATGACTAGACTATGACTAGACTATGACTAGACTATGACTAGACTATGACTAGACTATGACTAGACTATGACTAGACTATGACTAGACTATGACTAGACTATGACTAGACTATGACTAGACTATGACTAGACTATGACTAGACTATGACTAGACTATGACTAGACTATGACTAGACTATGACTAGACTATGACTAGACTATGACTAGACTATGACTAGACTATGACTAGACTATGACTAGACTATGACTAGACTATGACTAGACTATGACTAGACTATGACTAGACTATGACTAGACTATGACTAGACTATGACTAGACTATGACTAGACTATGACTAGACTATGACTAGACTATGACTAGACTATGACTAGACTATGACTAGACTATGACTAGACTATGACTAGACTATGACTAGACTATGACTAGACTATGACTAGACTATGACTAGACTATGACTAGACTATGACTAGACTATGACTAGACTATGACTAGACTATGACTAGACTATGACTAGACTATGACTAGACTATGACTAGACTATGACTAGACTATGACTAGACTATGACTAGACTATGACTAGACTATGACTAGACTATGACTAGACTATGACTAGACTATGACTAGACTATGACTAGACTATGACTAGACTATGACTAGACTATGACTAGACTATGACTAGACTATGACTAGACTATGACTAGACTATGACTAGACTATGACTAGACTATGACTAGACTATGACTAGACTATGACTAGACTATGACTAGACTATGACTAGACTATGACTAGACTATGACTAGACTATGACTAGACTATGACTAGACTATGACTAGACTATGACTAGACTATGACTAGACTATGACTAGACTATGACTAGACTATGACTAGACTATGACTAGACTATGACTAGACTATGACTAGACTATGACTAGACTATGACTAGACTATGACTAGACTATGACTAGACTATGACTAGACTATGACTAGACTATGACTAGACTATGACTAGACTATGACTAGACTATGACTAGACTATGACTAGACTATGACTAGACTATGACTAGACTATGACTAGACTATGACTAGACTATGACTAGACTATGACTAGACTATGACTAGACTATGACTAGACTATGACTAGACTATGACTAGACTATGACTAGACTATGACTAGACTATGACTAGACTATGACTAGACTATGACTAGACTATGACTAGACTATGACTAGACTATGACTAGACTATGACTAGACTATGACTAGACTATGACTAGACTATGACTAGACTATGACTAGACTATGACTAGACTATGACTAGACTATGACTAGACTATGACTAGACTATGACTAGACTATGACTAGACTATGACTAGACTATGACTAGACTATGACTAGACTATGACTTGACTATGACTAGACTATGACTAGACTATGACTAGACTATGACTAGACTATGACTAGACTATGACTAGACTATGACTAGACTATGACTAGACTATGACTAGACTATGACTAGACTATGACTAGACTATGACTATCTGTTTTACTTATTAAGATATTTCTTTACAGTTTTTAACTGAGTTCAAAATTATTAAGTCCATTTAAGTTCTGACCATTTTTTATTTGCTTATAAAGTTAACCTAATTATTTATTCATCTGTTCTACAACCCTTTTTTATAAAATTTCATACAACATTTAATTTTTATGATTTTATGAATCACAAAAAAGTATGCTTTTGTTAATATGATATTTTTAATACCATATGTATGCTGTGAATGTGTTTCCCCAACAAACTACAAAAAGTTGAATGAAAATCCCTAACATATGCTACGTTTACAGAATTTATATAAAAGCGAACATAAAAATTTAATTTTATACAGAATTACAAATGAAAAAGTTTTAACATGATATGAATTTTGTTTAATATAAAGATAATTTTTTCGGGCTTTTTAATTTAAGTTTGTTAAAAATGGCTCGGTTGTATTTCAAGGAACTGTCTCGTAAAATTATACAATAATTCTTGATTTGCTGTTTACAACAAAATTACAACAATATCATTAAATTTTATTGTTGTGCAAGTGTTTATTTGAGAATTGTCCTAAAAATAGATAATAAAAAATTTCATTCCTAAAAGTATTGAATAGAAAACCATAAAATTTTCCTTTTAAATCAAATCCCTAAAAATATACAATCTTCTTAGAATTGTAAGAACAAATTTTCGACATTTAAAAAATTGCCATAAAAATATCATATTTTTATTTCTTTCGATTTAAATGACCCAATAAACGAATGCCAAATCATCAGAAATAAAAGGACAGTTTTGTTTTTTTTTTGTGGAAGGCTGCTTTTCTATTTGAGAATTTTCAAAAAAGGATAATTTGGAATTGGTCAACATTTACGAACTGTTGAAGTTCAAATGTATGTTAATGCCAGGCAAATGCTTATTTGGTAAGAAGAAATCATATAAATTACATTTTTGGCATAAGTTAAATATTTCCATTTTCATTTAAAATTTCATCCTTTTTGATGTTGTTGCTTTCTATTTTATTTCCTATTTGAATTCAAATAACCTTAGGCTTTATATTAGAAAGGACAATGAAAGGGCTGGTATTAGAGAAAACAAGTAAGAGTGTTATATTCGGCTGTAGCGAATCTTGTATACCCACCATCAAGTTGTGTTAAATTTAGAAATATCTCTCATATATCTACGAGGGTGCAGCTAATTCAAAATGTGGACCAAATTCGAAAAAAGTTGTTACGCTAGTTGGTATTGTTAGCAAAATATTTTTGGACTAAATTCGGTTGCAGGAGCTTTATAGTTCTACACTTAAAAGTATGGAAGTGGTTTCCCTAGTATTTACTTTGCACAAAATTTAATCTCATAACCTGGTGTAGTTTAGCATTAATAGTCTGTTCTACTTTTAATATTTAGTTAGGATAAATATGTTGATAGTGATACGACAGGTCCATATATTTTGTTAGGAGTTCCTAATACCGTATATAAAGTCTGGACATTGGTGCAATTTTAGTATGCCGCTTGTACCTCCGAATCTTTTTGATTGTAGTAATAAAAAAGGGAATGTTATATATAAAAATTATAGGCAAATGTTGACCGATTGTAACAAAACTGGCTGGCATTTATATAAAGCTTGTCTCTGCAAAATTTAGTCGCCATAGCTGTCATAGTTTCTAATTTAATAGCTTTTAACTAGCCTTTGCCACATTTTTTTTGGTTTCCGGGAGTGTTTTTTATATGAAAGCTATAGTCAAATATGGACCGATTCCTATAAAATTTGATATACTGACCAATAGTTGCATAAAACTTCTCTATTCATAGCTATAACAATTTTAATCAATTTATCAGCATTCATGTGTTTCCTGGGGCGGGGTTATATAGGAGCTCTAACTAAATGTGAACCGATTTAGCCCTTTTTCAGTGCACAACTTACTTCTGTACAATTTTGTCTCTCTAGCTCTTGTAGTTAAGGAGCTATCGCGCTTTTATCTGACAGACAGACGGACATAAACCGTCTTTTTTTTTGTATTTTTGTGTTTCCGTAAGTTTTTTATATGGGAGCTATGGTCAAATAGTGACCGATTGTAACAAAATTTTGTACACTGTCTGGCATTCACATAAGACTTCCTTTTGTAGAATTTTGTTGCTGTAGCACTTTTCGTTAAGGCGCTATCCCACATTTATCTGACGGACAGACGGACATAAACGGTCTTTTCTTTTTGTATTTTTGTGTTTCCGTAATTTTTTGATATGCAAGCTACGGTCAAATAGTGACCGATTGTAACAAAATTTTGCACACTGGCTGACATTCACATAAGACTTCCTTTTGTAGAATTTTGTTGCTGTAGTCTTATTCGTTAAGGCGCTATGGCGCTTTTATCTAACGGACAGACGGACATAAACCCCCTTTTCTTTTTGTATTTTTGTGTTTCCGTAAGTTTTTTATATGGGAGCTATGGTCAAATAGTGACCGATTGTAACAAAATTTTGCAAACTGGTATTAACATAAGACTTCCTTGTGGCCAAAGCTATTACAGTTTATCATTTATTAGCATTTAGGTGTATTTCAGGTGGAATTTAGGCGGTTTCCGTAAGTTTTTTGTATGGGAGCTATGGTTAAATGTGAACCTATTTCGATGAAATTTTATATGCTGCTTACGTAAAACTTCTAGATACCAAATTTTGTTATCATAGCTGTTATAATTTATCATTTATTAGCAAATAAGCGATTAGCCTAGACGAGGTTTTACGGAAGCTATGGTCAAATGTGAACCGATTTTGCCCGATTTCAATACCAAAATTTTGCAAGAAATGAAGAATATTTGTGGCAAATTTAAGAGACCTATATCCTTTCGTTAAAGTTTTATCGTGCCGACAACAGACGGACAGACAGACAGACGGACAGACAGACAGACAGACAGACAGACAGACAGACAGACAGACAGACAGACAGACAAACAGACAAACAGACAAACAGACAGACAGACAGACAGACAGACAGACAGACAGACAGGCAGACAGACAGACAGACAGACAGACACACAGACAGACAGACAGTCACACAGACAGACAGACAGACAGACAGACAGACACACAGACAGACAGACACACAGACAGACAGACAGACAGACAGACAGACAGACAGACAGACAGACAGACAGACAGACAGACAGACAGACAGACAGACAGACAGACAGACAGACGGACAGACAGACAGATAGTCACACAGACAGACAGACAGTCACACAGACAGACAGACAGTCACACAGACAGACAGACAGACAGACAGACAGACAGAAAGAAAGAAAGAAAGACGGCCATCACTCAATCGTCTTAGAACTTCATAAGGATTCAGAATATACTTCAATTTTGGTTTTTGAGCCAATATTAAGGAAATTACAAACGGAATGACAATCTCAATATACCCCCCCATTCTTTTTGATGGTAGGTTTAAAAATGAGGAAATATTTATAAAAGCTTTTGCATACACTTAAAGAAACGGTGTTTAGTTTGTATTCAAGTTATAGTCATGCTTGGTTACTGCCATGGTTCTAGTAATAATTCCAGTCATAGCTATTATTAGTTATACTTAAGTTTAAGTTCTAGTCCTAGTTCTTGATATTGTTACGAGTATAAACAAACGTTGGCCACTTACTTGAGTAGCAGGGGAAATACAAGAATTTGCATTAAACAAGAAAGCTTTATCTGTACTTGTATTTGACAATGACACTGAGATGCATTTGATTCTATTTTTAGACTTAACTCCGGCTCCGAACGACAAATGCATTAGTTAGAGAAATATTACATAGCCTGATACTCAATAGCCAGGGAAAGCGGAGTTATGAGGTGAACCACTTTTTTTGAAAATTTAATTTTTTCAAGTGGGTCTGGCCGGGGATTAAACTTGGGACCCAACTAACCTGCTATACCACGGCGGTTCACATCCACCCATAGATCTAGTTTTTTTTATCACAAGTTTCCAGTCTAGTCAAAGTAATTACTCTTCCTTGTTTGTTTTCAACCCATTTTTTCTCTAAGTGCACATCTTCATATCTATTTATAACTCTGGTCTTACGCTTGTTTGCCAGAAAGAAATTACAAAAATGTTTCTTTTCTATAACAAATTTTTTAATACAACATAAAAAAGTTCAACAATTTTTTTATTTTCAATCATTTTACAAACCGAGAATTGAATCATTGAGTTTTTATTGAAATTGAAATATGTTTTCTATCAGTCATGTAACTGAGGATGAGGATGACATATGGGAAAATTGCTTATAATATGGACTTAAAAAAGGGGTGTCATAACTACTGACAATAATTGATACCAAAATTATAAGTGATAAAAATTTTCTATTGAAAAGTTATTAGTTATCATTTTTCAATAGAAAATTATCAGAAATGGTGCTAGAATTTTATCACTAATGGAACATGAACTCATTTTTATTAATATGGGCTAAAAAAGTAACAAAAAATAGATTATTACTAGTGATATTTGTATATACTAGAGTCATTAGTGATAATAATCTTCTAATGCAGACTTAAATAGTTGAAGATATATTATCACTAATGACAAAATAGTTTTAATCATATTATCACTAGTGATATTTTTATATACAAAAGTCATTGCTTATAATAATCTTCGAATATGGACTAAAATTATTAAATATAAATTATCACTACTGATAAAATAGTTGAAAAATACTATAACTAGCGATAAACTATATTATCACAAGTGATCACTATTTTATCACTTGTTATATTTTTATATACAAGAGTCATTGCAGATAACAATCTTCTAATATGGACTAAAATATTTATAAATATATTTTATCACTAGTGATATTTTTGAATACAAAAATTAAAATTCGAAATTAAGATTGAATTTTCGAAAATGACCAAAATGTTTTAATACACCATGAAAATAACACAAAAAATCTTAAGACATTTATTTTTGTAACAAAAATATCAAATTAGTAATTTCTGAGAAAAAAAATGAAATTCGAAGTTAAGTTCGAATTTTCGAATATGACCAAAATTGACAAAAGCTCCATGAAAATGCACTAGAAACAATAAAGAAAAGATTTTCTTGCGTAAAATTAAAATTCGAAATTAAGTTCGAATTTTCGAAAATTACTAAAAAGTGCATAAATCCTCTTAAAAAACCCAAATGTCTTATAGAACTAAATGACTTTAAGAAAACAAGGTTATTCATCTTTAAACAGCGATTTTATGATATTCGAAATAAAAAAACCCAATAAAAATGCAATAAAACAACAAAGAAAACCAATTTCTTTGACAAAAATACAAAACTAAATATTTTCTTGCAAAAAATTAAAATTAATTTCGAATTTTCGAAATGATAAAAATGATAAAACCACTTTAAAAACAAAAATGTCTCAAAGAAAACAAGCTATTTCATCTGTAAATAGCGATTTTAAAAATTGTGTAAAGATTTTTTTGTGAAAACTTAAAATTCGAAAATAAGTTCGAATTTTCGAAATCACCACAAATAAACCAAAAAATTCTTTTAGAATTGAATGACTTTAAGAAAATAGGCTTTTTCATTTGTGATTGGGTATTTCATAATATTCGAAATAAAGTTCGAATTTTCGAACATGACAAAAAATTAACGTAAAACCAATGAAAATTATATAAAAACTATTAAGAAATAAGATATAAGTGCCTCTATAAAGGTTATATTCTTAAGAACAACCAGTTAAATGCAGAGCTTTGCTATAACTCATTTATATTGATTTCGAGGAAGCTTTCGACTCTTTAAATCGCAGCAGCATATGGAAAAGTGGGCCCTAGAAACTTATTGGGATTATATAGAATGGCGCCTTTAGTATAAAAATTTTCCAATGATGAATATTGCTTACGCTACTCCTATTAAATATCGATTTTACACGAAAGCTAACCGATAAGTCGTTTGTTGAGTGCTTAAAAGGCTAGAGTGCTAGAAATATGTTGGTGGTATATATTTGTATTTGGTCTCATAGCTACATCGATAAGGTCCCGAAGCTTAGGTTTCTTGCTGAGATAGTTACGTATCTAGCCGGCTTCTTAGCTAATACTTCATAGTAAATATTTTGTAGCATACTTTAGGGATGCTCAAAATTATTTCTGTTACAAAAACTTGCATAAAACTTGCATAAATTGAATAAAGTTGATATATTATCCTAAAAATATGCAACACTAATGTTTCTAAAATATATTAGGTTTTGATCGATTTTGAATGCGGTTGATTGGGCCCTAATCAAATAAAATTATTTCTGATTACAGTATAAAACAGAAAAGTTATCCCTGATGATGACTTATATTTAAGCTTATCACAGATAACTACTTTTAGAGCAAAACGATAGAATGTAATAATTTTCGAAATACAAATTATCGCTTGTTGCAATTTTTTTTGCTAGAACTTAATATAAGTTATGTCACTAATCTGCTAACTTCAACTTTTTTAAACTAATTATTAACTGCTAATTAAAATCGTTGCATATTTATAGGAGCTTATAAAAATTAGATTTAATTATAATATATTTCATTTTAATAAAACTTTATAGCAATTGCAATAAATGCTCACAAATTGTCCTGTATTTTATTTTATAATAATTTCTTTAATTAAAACATTTAAAATTATGGTCTACTATGCGGCGGCATGTCTGTCATTTTAATTACTGCATACCATTAGGAGTTTAAATTAAATTCAAATGCATTTTAACCAACTATGCCACTATAACATATGTATTCCGAAAAAAAAAAATATACCTGGAAAACCATAAATGTATGGATAAAACCACCATATGTATATTGAATTATCTAACGCGCATTAAACAATTGTGTTTATAATAAATGTAGCATACTTTTGGGTATTTATTTAAATTTGTAAAATTCTGGAAAATATAGAGAAATTTTCATTTTGATTAGAATTTCATTTGAATATTGTCATGGCAACAATATGTAAGTGAGTGTTTGTGTTATAAATTCAGATTTTATTTTCAAAATGTTCAAATTGTAATGCTTCAGTAATAATTGAATTTAGCGAAAATGCATTAAAAATCATTATGACACAAAATGTGAAGAGAGAAAAAAGGTGAATAGGCATTTTACATATTGAATAGCATATTTTAGGACTTGAAATTGGTCTTGTAAAAATAAAAAAACTCATTATTCTTTTTTTTTTTTTGAATGGATGAATGAATGGAATTTTTTGAAGCTAATGATTGAATTGGTATTAAAATATAAATTAAAAACGAATCGATTTGTTATTATAGTTTTTATATTTTTATAGGAAATTTTTTAAAACTTTCTTATTTTTATAGGAAATTTTTCAAAAATTTCCTATTCTTATAGGAAATTTTTTAAAAATTTCCTATTTTTATAGGAAATTTTTCAAAAATTTCCTATTTTTATAGGAAATTTTTCAAAAATTTCCTATTTTTATAGGAAATTTTTCAAAAATTTCCTATTTTTATAGGAAATTTTTCAAAAATTTCCTATTTTTATAGGAAATTTTTCAAAAATTTCCTATTTTTATAGGAAATTTTTCAAAAAAATTTCCTATTTTTATAGGAAATTTTTCAAAAATTTCCTATTTTTATAGGAAATTTTTCAAAAATTTCCTATTTTTATAGGAAATTTTTCAAAAATTTCCTATTTTTATAGGAAATTTTTCAAAAATTTCCTATTTTTATAGGAAATTTTTCAAAAATTTCCTATTTTTATAGGAAATTTTTCAAAAATTTCCTATTTTTATAGGAAACTTTTCAAGAATTTTCTTATTTTTATAGGAAATTTTTCAAAAATTTCCTATTTTTATAGGAAATTTTTCAAAAATTTCCTATTTTTATAGGAAATTTTTCAAAAATTTCCTATTTTTATAGGAAATTTTTCAAAAATTTCCTATTTTTATAGGAAATTTTTCAAAAATTTCCTATTTTTATAGGAAATTTTTCAAAAATTTCCTATTTTTATAGGAAATTTTTCAAAAATTTCCTATTTTTATAGGAAATTTTTCAAAAATTTCCTATTTTTATAGGAAATTTTTCAAAAATTTCCTATTTTTATAGGAAATTTTTCAAAAATTTCCTATTTTTATAGGAAATTTTTCAAAAATTTCCTATTTTTATAGGAAATTTTTCAAAAATTTCCTATTTTTATAGGAAATTTTTCAAAAATTTCCTATTTTTATAGGAAATTTTTCAAAAATTTCCTATTTTTATAGGAAATTTTTCAAAAATTTCCTATTTTTATAGGAAATTTTTCAAAAATTTCCTATTTTTATAGGAAATTTTTCAAAAATTTCCTATTTTTATAGGAAATTTTTCAAAAATTTCCTATTTTTATAGGAAATTTTTCAAAAATTTCCTATTTTTATAGGAAATTTTTCAAAAATTTCCTATTTTTATAGGAAATTTTTCAAAAATTTCCTATTTTTATAGGAAATTTTTCAAAAATTTCCTATTTTTATAGGAAATTTTTCAAAAATTTCCTATTTTTATAGGAAATTTTTCAAAAATTTCCTATTTTTATAGGAAATTTTTCAAAAATTTCCTATTTTTATAGGAAATTTTTCAAAAATTTCCTATTTTTATAGGAAATTTTTAAAAATTTCCTATTTTTATAGGAAATTTTTCAAAAATTTTCTATTTTTATAGGAAATTTTTTAAAAATTTCCTATTTTTATAGGAAATTTTTCAAAAATTTCCAATTTTTATAGGAAATTTTTCCTATTTTTTTCTATTTTTATATGGGAAATTTTTAAATAATGTCCTATTTTTATGGGAAATTTTTAAAAAATGTCCTATTTTTATGGGAAATCTTTAAAAAAATTCCTATTTTTATAGGAAATTTTTTAAAAATTTTCTATTTTTATGGGAAATTTTTTAAAAAATTTCCTATTTTTATGGGAAATTTTTTAAAAATTTCCTATTTTTATGAAAATTTTTTAAAAAATTTCCTATTTTTATGGGAAATTTTTAAAAAATTTCCTATTTTTATGGGAAATTTTTTAAAAATTTACTATTTTTATGGGAAATTTTTAAATAATTTTCCATTTTTATAGGAAAGGTTTCTAAAATTGCAATAAATCTTTGCAGACTTGAGAACAAGCTCTTATTGCTTATATATATACCTTTAAAACCAACTTTTCTATTTTTTCATTAAGTTTTCTCACATATATAATCCCTTAATGTATGTTAATTATTCTCGTAATCTGCCAATAAAGTTAAAAACCATCTAAGTACTTATTTATTGAACCCAAAAACAAAACACATCAAATAAATTCTAATTTGTTACCTTTGTATTAATTATTTAAGCCTATATTTAGTTCAATAGAAATCCTTTGGGATTAACACATACAATAAATCAAAGGGAAGCTTACAAAAAACAAAGCTGCATAAAATAAAAGCATACTTTATGGAGCAGGCTCATTATCAATACAATAGCATACTTTTGTGTGTGTGTGTGTTTATATACAATAGTGTTGTACCGGAAAAAAAGAACTCATTAAATAAATAACACATATTTAAAGGATTTTATAATGAAAAAGCAACAAGTCAGAGTGTATCTTTAGACAAAAGAGGTACTTTAAAATATTTAGGGCATATTTTTAGGAGTTTAAACTTCTTGTATTCGTTTTAAGTTTCTGTCTTTTGAAAAATAGTATATAACTTTTAGCTTAGTTGCTAAATTACAAACATATGTTGCTTCCTTTTATTTTGTATGAAATTATATTGGAGTTGCTAACCCTTATGTCACTCCATGTCTCTGATGCTATCATCGTTTGCGGTTTCTATAAAATTGCAACAAATTTTCCAGTATATTAGTGAGCAAAACCTCAACTGTGTAATAGTGTGATGACTTGTTCAAAATCTCATTATTTTACATGATCTACGTGTTCCAAACATGAGTCACATGACATGCCTGTTGGAGTACATGCTCTACAAATGGGGCATACAACACATGTTACTAAATCTACAGACATAGTAGTATGCTAAAGCTTTTTTTTCCAATAACGATGTATTGGTTTAGATTAGAAATCACAATGGGTTTGGTTATAAAAGCTATAGTTCCAGTAAACTTATATCTTTAACATATTCTCATGTAAAAAAGAAACAAAAACTAGAGTTACCCTTTAGACCCATTGTGCACATATTGTATTGAATTTAGTAATTGCAAATAGTGTTGGTGTTTCTTGAAATGTATGATATGATATGCACTATTTTTTTCCTGGATACGCTTGTTGAATTTTCTAATATCCTGCAAACGGAAGAAAAGCACACGCACATACCTACAAGCACAAATACTTATACTAATGCAAGTGTATAGTAAAGCCTTATTTTACATAATTATCTTATAAATCATTAAATCTTATAAGACTTTAAACAAACTTTGGAATAAACCTAAGCTTAGATTTACATCGACTTATAATTGCTTCAATATCTTCTCACACCCATTACCACATTAATCAAGGGCTTCCTGTAGTTCACATGACTGTGTTTGCTGCATTCATATGTATATGAAGTACATTCATTCGTACTGTCTATAAAATCCTTTTTACTCTTTTTAAATTTAACATTATTTACGATACAAACCGTATTTGCAACATAAAAATATCTGTTTGCTTAACCATCGCGTTACTTTGGTACAACTAAATATTTCTACAGCTATTGCTGCAGCACATACAAATAAATCTATCACTCTAGCAAATGCATTTTAAAGGGTTGTACAAAATGAATTGCAGGTTTACAATTCGACTTTTTGAAAAATTTTTCTATAAAAATATGAAATTTTTGAAAAATTTTTCTATAAAAATATGAAATTTTTGAAAAATTTCCTATAAAAATAGAAAATTTTTGAAAAATTTCCTATAAAAATAGGAAATTTTTTGAAAAATTTCCTATAAAAATCAAAAATTTTTGAAAAATTTCCTATAAAAATAGAAAATTTTTAAAAAATTTCCTATAAAAATAGGAAATTTTCGAAAAATTTCCTATAAAAATAGGACATTTTTGAAAAATTTCCTATAAAAATAGGAAATTTTTAAAAAATTTCCTAAAAAAATAGGAAATTTTTGAAAAATTTCCTATAAAAATAGGAAATTTTTGAAAAATTTCCTATAAAAATAGGAAATTTTTGAAAAATTTCCTATAAAAATAGGAAATTTTTGAAAAATTTCCTATAAAAATAGGAAATTTTTGAAAAATTTCCTATAAAAATAGGAAATTTTTGAAAAATTTCCTATAAAAATAGGAAATTTTTGAAAAATTTCCTATAAAAATAGGAAATTTTTGAAAAATTTCCTATAAAAATAGGAAATCTTTGAAAAATTTCCTATAAAAATAGGAAATTTTTGAAAAATTTCCTATAAAAATAGGAAATTTTTGAAAAATTTCCTATAAAAATAGGAAATTTTTGAAAAATTTCCTATAAAAATAGGAAATTTTTGAAAAATTTCCTATAAAAATAGGAAATTTTTGAAAAATTTCCTATAAAAATAGGAAATTTTTGAAAAATTTCCTATAAAAATAGGAAATTTTTGAAAAATTTCCTATAAAAATAGGAAATTTTTGAAAAATTTCCTATAAAAATAGGAAATTTTTGAAAAATTTCCTATAAAAATAGGAAATTTTTGAAAAATTTCCTATAAAAATAGGAAATTTTTGAAAAATTTCCTATAAAAATAGGAAAATTTTGAAAAATTTCCTATAAAAATAGGAAATTTTTGAAAAATTTCCTATAAAAATAGGAAAATTTTGAAAAATTTCCTATAAAAATAGGAAATTTTTGAAAAATTTCCTATAAAAATAGGAAATTTTTTAAAAATTTCCTATAAAAATAGGAAATTTTTGAAAAATTTCCTATAAAAATAGGAAATTTTTGAAAAATTTCCTATAAGAATAGGAAATTTTTGAAAAATTTCCTATAAAAATAGGAAATTTTTGAAAAATTTCCTATAAAAATAGGAAATTTTTGAAAAATTTCCTATAAAAATAGGAAATTTGTGAAAAATTTCCTATAAAAATAGGAAATTTTTGAAAAATTTCCTATAAAAATAGGAAATTTTTGAAAAATTTCCTATAAAAATAGGAAATTTTTGAAAAATTTCCTATAAAAATAGGAAATTTTTGAAAAATTTCCTATAAAAATAGGAAATTTTTGAAAAATTTCCTATAAAAATAGGAAATTTTTGAAAAATTTCCTATAAAAATAGGAAATTTTTGAAAAATTTCCTATACAAATAGGAAATTTTTGAAAAATTTCCTATAAAAATAGGAAATTTTTGAAAAATTTCCTATAAAAATAGGAAATTTTTGAAAAATTTCCTATAAAAATAGGAAATTTTTGAAAAATTTCCTTTAAAAATAGGAAATTTTTGAAAAATTTCCTTTAAAAATAGGAAATTTTTGAAAAATTTCCTATAAAAATAGAAAATTTTTGAAAAATTTCCTATAAAAAGAAGAAATTTTTGAAAAATTTCCTATAAAAATAGGAAATTTTTGAAAATTTTCCTTTAAAAATAGGAAATTTTTGACAAATTTCTTTTAAAAATAGGAAATTTTTGAAAAATTTGTTTTAAAAATAGGAAATTTTTGAAAAATTTCCTTTAAAAATAGGAAATTTTTGAAAAATTTCCTATAAAAATAGAAAACTTTTGAAAAATTTCCTATAAAAAGAAGAAATTTTTGAAAAATTTCCTATAAAAATAGGAAATTTTTGAAAAATTTGTTTTAAAAATAGGAAATTTTTGAAAAATTTCCTATAAAAATAGGAAATTTTTGAAAAATTTCCTATAAAAATAGGAAATTTTTGAAAATTTTCCTTTAAAAATAGGAAATTTTTGACAAATTTCCTTTAAAAATAGGAAATTTTTGAAAAATTTGTTTTAAAAATAGGAAATTTTTGAAAAATTTCCTTTAAAAATAGGAAATTTTTGAAAAATTTCCTATAAAAATAGAAAATTTTTGAAAAATTTCCTATAAAAATAAGAAATTTTTGAAAAATTTCCTATAAAAATAGGAAATTTTTGAAAAATTTCCTATAAAAATAGGAAATTTTTGAAAAATTTCCTATAAAAATAGGAAATTTTTGAAAAATTTCCTATAAAAATAGGAAATTTTTGAAAAATTTCCTATACAAATAGGAAATTTTTGAAAAATTTCCTATAAAAATAGGAAATTTTTGAAAAATTTCCTATAAAAATAGGAAATTTTTGAAAAATTTCCTATAAAAATAGGAAATTTTTGAAAAATTTCCTTTAAAAATAGGAAATTTTTGAAAAATTTCCTATAAAAATAGGAAATTTTTGAAAAATTTCCTATAAAAATAGGAAATTTTTGAAAAATTTCCTATAAAAATAGGAAATTTTTGAAAAATTTCCTATAAAAATAGGAAATTTTTGAAAAATTTCCTATAAAAATAGGAAATTTTTGAAAAATTTCCTATAAAAATAGGAAATTTTTGAAAAATTTCCTATAAAAATAGGAAATTTTTGAAAAATTTCCTATAAAAATAGGAAATTTTTGAAAAATTTCCTATAAAAATAGGAAATTTTTGAAAAATTTCCTATAAAAATAGGAAATTTTTGAAAAATTTCCTATAAAAATAGGAAATTTTTGAAAAATTTCCTATAAAAATAGGAAATTTTTGAAAAATTTCCTATAAAAATAGGAAATTTTTGAAAAATTTCCTATAAAAATAGGAAATTTTTGAAAAATTTCCTATAAAAATAGGAAATTTTTGAAAAATTTCCTATAAAAATAGGAAATTTTTGAAAAATTTCCTATAAAAATAGGAAATTTTTGAAAAATTTCCTTTAAAAATAGGAAATTTTTGAAAAATTTCCTATAAAAATAGGAAATTTTTGAAAAATTTCCTATAAAAATAGGAAATTTTTGAAAAATTTCCTATAAAAATAGGAAATTTTTGAAAAATTTCCTATAAAAATAGGAAATTTTTGAAAAATTTCCTATAAAAATAGGAAATTTTTGAAAAATTTCTTATAAAAATAGGAAATTTTTGAAAAATTTCCTATAAAAATAGGAAATTTTTGAAAAATTTCCTATAAAAATAGGAAATTTTTGAAAAATTTCCTATAAAAATAGGAAATTTTTGAAAAATTTCCTATAAAAATAGGAAATTTTTGAAAAATTTCCTATAAAAATAGGAAATTTTTGAAAAATTTCCTATAAAAATAGGAAATTTTTGAAAAATTTCCTATAAAAATAGGAAATTTTTGAAAAATTTCCTATAAAAATAGGAAATTTTTGAAAAATTTCCTATAAAAATAGGAAATTTTTGAAAAATTTCCTATAAAAATAGGAAATTTTTGAAAAATTTCCTATAAAAATAGGAAATTTTTGAAAAATTTCCTATAAAAATAGGAAATTTTTGAAAAATTTCCTATAAAAATAGGAAATTTTTGAAAAATTTCCTATAAAAATAGGAAATTTTTGAAAAATTTCCTATAAAAATAGGAAATTTTTGAAAAATTTCCTATAAAAATAGGAAATTTTTGAAAAATTTCCTATAAAAATAGGAAATTTTTGAAAAATTTCCTATAAAAATAGGAAATTTTTGAAAAATTTCCTATAAAAATAGGAAATTTTTGAAAAATTTCCTATAAAAATAGGAAATTTTTGAAAAATTTCCTATAAAAATAGGAAATTTTTGAAAAATTTCCTATAAAAATAGGAAATTTTTGAAAAATTTCCTATAAAAATAGGAAATTTTTGAAAAATTTCCTATAAAAATAGGAAATTTTTGAAAAATTTCCTATAAAAATAGGAAATTTTTGAAAAATTTCCTATAAAAATAGGAAATTTTTGAAAAATTTCCTATAAAAATAGGAAATTTTTGAAAAATTTCCTATAAAAATAGGAAATTTTTGAAAAATTTCCTATAAAAATAGGAAATTTTTGAAAAATTTCCTATAAAAATAGGAAATTTTTGAAAAATTTCCTATAAAATTAGGACATTTTTGAAAATTTTCTTTAAAAATAGGAAATTTTTGAAAAATTTCCTTTAAAAACAGGAAATTTTTGAAAAATTTCCTTTAAAAATAGGAAATTTTTCAAAAATTTGTGGGGTTCGTTATCATCCGAAACTGAAATAAAACTGTTTAGACGTGTTTATATTTAAACACTTCATTATGAATTCCCCTGCCAATTTATATCTGTTTGAAATTTTAACTATATTTTACAAATTTTAAGTATCCGTTACCACTGAATTTATGTGCTCGCTGACGTTGTCAATAAAAATATCAATGTTACAAAGAAAAAAATTCGCTCGAGCTCCCTCTTTCATTTTATCCATCCGTTTGTCTGTCTGCTTACGAGTTTAGGATATCTATAGCTTTCTGTTTATATGTATCTCCTATGTCTTTTTTAAAACATATAAAATATAGAAAGTATATAAAATACTGCAATGCAGCTGGGGTTTTATGTTTCGTTAATGCAATAGAAAAAAAAGCACAAATAAATGTTTATAACTCTAGGTTCGAAATGGTATGTTCTACGAGTACAGTTCTATATCCAGGAGTACGTGTAAGTGCAATTGCAATAGAGAAAGTGTAAATATGTATAATTGTACTAAATTTTGTGCAAAGTGGGGGAAAATCAAGGCGTTTGTTTTAAAGACCTTCTAGAATTGGTTCAATATGCCCTACCGAATGATATCTAACCCATGACAATCTTTAAGTTTCCCAATGGACCTGAATGTATATAAGATATCAAAAGCTCTTGCTTTTTGTGTTCCACGAAAGAAATTTAGTAAATATAACACAGAAGTTTATTTAATAGGTTACTAGGCCCCTTCAAAAAGATATAGAGGTTTTTAATATTTACCTTTTGTTTAATACCTCTTTATTTATTGTTGTTATTTGTATACATTTTTAGATACTATATTTGTTAGATACATTTTGCACACAATAATGTTGAATTTTGTTTTTTGTAATAGTCAAATAAACGTGAGTTTTTCTAAAAATAAAACTAAGTATCAAAATATCATTAGAGGTTCGTGGTTCATTTTTCGCTGCGGTTGTGACACATGATATACGTATGTACGGAAAAGTACAGGTGGTTATCATAGGATTTTAGTTTTTGATTTTATTAAACATTAATGAGTTTTTAAGTGATAATGCTAAAAATATACTCTTAATTTGACAAAATATGATTTAATATCACTACGGATTTTAGAAAGTAGAGATGTTTAAGTTGTTTAAAGGCAAATACTTCTATTAGTGAAAAGTTAATTCTCCCAAACAAGCCCCATGTAGAAAAACTTTATTTAGTATATCTTCTGAGAAACTTTAGCATGAATATACTTTTATAAGATTGGTAATAAGAAACAATTTAACTTAAATAATAATGAGGTTTCTCATGCATCTAAATTTATCGAAAAACAACAATGTTGCAATCCCGCTAAGGGCGAAGAATTTTTTGCTATAACTACCCTGCAAGCAAATCGGTAGTCGACTACGAAAATAATTCATTTACTGTCAACTTTTTAATAACTAACTAAAGTAATCCAGTAATGCAAACAACCTGGTTAACGACAACAAAAGTTATCCATTTATATTTAATTTTATAACGACTAACTTTAAGCTAACTATAAAGTCATGCAGAATTTCCCTCATGTGCTGTGCAGTAAAGTTGTTTCATTTTTTTTTTATTTATTGCTTGTCTACCATTTGACTTTAGTTTTTTATAATTGACTGGCTGCTTGGACCCGGCTTTGCCCAGGATGATAGTAAAAGATTTTCACTTATTGCTGTGTTAACCCTTCTTTACATATTAACAATTATGTAATATTTATACCCTTCACTACCATAGGTGGAAAGGGTATTATAAGTTTGTGCTGATGTACGTAACGCATGGAAATATTTGTCTTAGACCCACCTTTTAGTATAACAATAGGCTTAGAATCACTTTCTGAGTCGATTTTGCGATGTCCGTTCGTCTGGCTGGACCCCCATGTAAACCTTGTAATCAAACTAAAGGTCGCAATTCTAAAGATAATTTGATGAAATTTGGCACATACCATTTTTTTGATAATGGGACTATGGCTATTGAAATTCGTCAAAATCGGTTCATTATTTATGGTACCTCCCATAGGTCTCACTTCCCGGAATTGATATATTGGCCACAAATATCAATATTTTTTCATGAAGTTTAAATCAAATACTGCTTATCTAAACTTAAATCACTGTACCAAATTTCGTTAAAATCGGTTTACATTTGACCATAGCTCCCATACAAACTTTTCTATAACAAGTAGGAAAGTGCTATAGTCGGTCAAGCCCGACCATACGATACCCTTCACCACTAAGGTCAAAAGTGTTATTTTTATACCATTGTCATTCCGTTTGTAATTTCCTTAATATTGGCTCAAAAATCAAAAACGATATATATTCTGAATCCTTATGAAATTCTAAGACGATTGAGCTATGTACGTCTGTCTGTCTGTCTGTTGAAATCACGATAACGTCTAAACGAAAAGAGCTAGCTAACTGAAACTTAGCCAAAACATTCTTCATCTATGAGAAAATTTTGGTATTGAAATTGGGCAAAATCGGTTAGCATTTGGCCATAGCACCCGTATAACCTCGTCTAGACTAATCGCTTATTTGCTATTAAATGACAAATTATAACAGTTACGATGACAAAATTTAGTATCTAGAAGTTTTACATAAGCATTAGGTAGCATATAAAATTTCATCGAAATCGGTTCACATTTAGCCATAGCTCCCATACAAAAAACTTACGAAAACAGCCTAAATTTCACCTAAATTACACTTAAATGCCAATAAATCTAAAAGTATAACAGATATAACTACTGAATTTTGCATAAGAAAGTCGTATATCAATGCCAGCCAGTGTGCAAAATTTTATCGCAATCGGTCACCATTTGACCTAGCTCCCATATAAAAAACTTACGAAAACACAAAAATTCAAAAAGAAAAGGGGATTTATGTCCGTCTGTCCGTCAGATAAAATCGTGATAGCTCCTTAACTACAAGAACTAGTAAGACTAAATTTAGCACAAGGAAGTCTTATGTCAGTGCCAGCCAGTGTGCAAAATTTTGTCACAATCGGTCACCATTTGACTATAGCTCCCATATAAAAAACTTATGGAAACACAAAAATACATAAAGAAAAGGTTGTTTAAGTCCGTCTGTCCGTCAGATAAAAGCACGATAGCACCTTAACGAAAAGAGCTAGAGGGACAAAATTATACAAAAGTATTTTGGATATCTTGAAAAAGATGTGGGTTGCAAATGGACAAAATCGGTTCAAATTTAGTTAGAGCTCCCAAATAACCCCGCCCCGGGAAACACAATAATCCTGATAAATTGAATACAATTGTAATAGTTATGACGATTAAATTTAAACTAGGGAAGTTTTATGCAATTTCATCACATTTTATAGGAATCAGTCCATATTTGACTTTAGCTTTCATGTGAAAAACACTCACGGAAACCAAAAATTTTAGCAAAGGCCAGTTAAAAGCTATTAAATTAAAACTATGACAGATATGGCCACTAAATTTTGCAAGAATAAGCTCTATATATATACCAGCCAGTGTTTTGTTACAAACGGTCAACATTTGGCTATAATTCTTATATATATAACATCCCCTTTTTATATTTACAATCAAAAAGATTTGGAGGTACATTCATTATATTAAGATTGCACCTATGAAATTAGATAGGCATCAATCAATGTTTAGCCCAGACTTTATATATGATGAATGCATTAGGAACTCATAGAGAAATATATGGACCTGCCGTATTACTATTAACGTGTCTAGCCTAACTACATATTAATCACAACGAAAAGTATTTAACAACTTATGAGTGTAAAGCTATACCCGGTTATGAGACCGAATTTTGATCAAAGTAAATACTGGGGAAACCACTAAAATATTTTTAAATGTTGAACTATAAAGCTACGGCAACCGAATTCAGTCCAAAGGTTTTACCAACAATACCAATTAGCTTAGCGATTTTTTCAGTTATGGTCCAGATTTTGAATTAGCTGCACCCTTGTAGATATATGAGATATGTTTCTAAACTTAACACAACTTGATGGTGGGTATATAAGATTCGGCACAGTCGAATATAACACTCTTACTTGTTTCTGTATAAAGACAAATATTTGCTAAATTTTGCCTTCATACAAACATTTTCTCAAAACTTTTATATTTAAGCTGCTTCCGACATTTGGACTTATATGAGAGCTAGAGTCAAATGTGGACCGATTATCTCGAAATTTGGCAAATTGATTACAGTTGTTACAGAAATTATGTATGTAAAAAATAAACTTAAAATTCCCATTTTCTTCAGATTTACGAGCTTTTTAGTGATTTTTGTCTCATTTTGTGCGTTTTTAAAGAAAAGTTTGTATGGGAGCTATGGTCAAATGTTTACCGATTTTAACGAAATTTGGTACAGTGATTTAAGTTAACATAAGCAGTATTTGATTTAAATTTCATGAAAAAATATTGATATTTGTGGCCAATATATCAATTCCGGGAAGTGGGACCTATGGAAGGTACCATAAATAATGCACCGATTTTGACGAATTTCAATAGCCATGGTCCCATTATCAAAAAAATGATCTGTGCCAAATTTCATCAAATTATCTTTAGAATTGCGACCTGGAGTTTGATTTCAAAGTTTACATGGGGGTCCAGCCAGCCAGACGGACGGACGGACATCGCTAAATCGACTCAGAAAGTGATTCTAAGCCTATTGGTATACTAAAAGGTGGGTCTAAGACAAATATTTCCATGCGTTACATACATCAGCACAAACATATAATACCCTTTCCACCTATGGTGGTGAAGGGTATAAAAACGCACTTAATGAGACAAAAATCACTAAAACACTCGTAAATCTGAAGATAATGGGAATTTTAAGTTTATTTTTTGCATACATAATTTTTGTGAAAACATAATTTTTGTAATCAATTTCTCAAATTTTGAGATAATCGACTCACATTTGACCCTAGCTCTCATATAAGTCCAAATAACGGTTTAAATATATAAGTTTTGAGAAAATTTTTGTATAATGGAAAAATTTAGCAAATATTTGACTTTATACAGGAAAAACAAGTAAGAAAGCGCTATAGTCGGTCAAGCCCGTCCATACGATACCCTTCACCACTAAGGTCAAAGGTGTTATTTTTCCCGTATAAAGACAAATATTTGCTAAATTTTGCCATCATATAAACATTTGCTCAAAACTTATATATTTAAGCAGTTTCCGTCATTTGGATTTATATGAGAGCTAAGGTCAAATGTGGACCGATTATCTCGAAATTTGGCAAATTGATTACAGTTGTTACAGAAATTATGTATGCAAAAAATAAACTCAAAATTTTCAACATCTTTAGATTTACGAGAGTTTTAGTGATTTTTTTGTCTCATTTGACCCTAGCTCTCATATAAGTCCAAATAATGGTTCAAATATATAAGTTTTGAGAAAATTTTTGTATAATGGAAAAATTTAGCAAGTGTTCGTCTTTATACAGGAAAAATAACACCTTTGACTTTAATGGTGAAGAGTATCGTATGGTCGGGCTTGACCGACTATAGCACTTACTTGTTTTTTCTTGAGAACAATTATTGATCCTTAATATCTAGACTCTTCTTTATAAAACTGCATCATAAGATTCTTCAAAAGCGATGGTAAAAATGGCTTTTTTTGCAGCAGAAATACCATAGTGAGCCGCCGTGGCCATTGTGTCTTACTTCTTGTCACATTACATTTATATTCATCAAGAACATCCATCAACTGGATCAAAATACCTCCTCTGTAAACAGTTCGGATGTTCCAGGTGCTGTCCTTAAGTCATGGTAATTTTGTTCTTTACCATAGTCGTCAACAATAGCTTTTTATATAATAACTATTTTTTCTAGAAATGGGCTACCCGACGTCGGGTGTTATGGAAGTTCCAAAGTTAATAATGCGAGGAGGTCATTGTCCACAGTCAAGAAGAAGGATAGATCAAGATAAGCCTGGGCTTACCAAATTAAGATCATTCAGAACCGTTGCTTGGTATCCAAC
Source organism: Stomorhina lunata (assembly GCA_933228675.1). Lineage (NCBI taxonomy): Eukaryota > Metazoa > Arthropoda > Insecta > Diptera > Rhiniidae > Stomorhina > Stomorhina lunata. The sequence continues at coordinate 105,143,923 of OW121742.1, forward strand.
TTCCCCTACACCACCCAAACATAAATCCTTGTAACTGTGACCAATATTTATCGTAGCACGAATTGACAATTCCTTATTGCAATCCTTCAAATGTTCTTTTGTAACTCATAAATCTCATGTAATCTAAAAATACCAGAAACACTTTTGTAAATTTCCTTTCTTAATATGGGGTTTATTTATGCTCGTTAACATACTTTAATTGTAAAAGAAGATTAACACAAAAAGTCAGTTCTTAGCAAAAAGTCATTCATTGCTACAATATTTACTTACTTTTATCCTGATATCTGAACTCTCAAATGAAACTGCAATTGAAAGTCTAAGTGATTTACAGGCATTTTACAAACAATTGTCACAACCCACAACACATGGAAAATACTGGAAGTTAAAAGAAATCAGAATAGTGGGACAGTTCACAAGATGTTGTAGGTGTTGTAAGTAGATGCATTTGTTGGAGGGTTTACAAAACTGTAACAAAGTTGTTAATCGTATTCCAAGCAAAAATGAAAGCAAAGCATTTAATAGTGTCTATATTGTAGCTTACGACCTTACACTTAGCTTGTGAATTGCTCTAATGCTCTTAGCCTAAGAATTGAATTTGAAATATTCTTATCAACATATGTATGCCTTTTTGCAGACTCTTGGTTTTTTGCAGTCACTTTTCTTTAAAGGGGTCATAGCTTTTGTCCATTCCTTTGCCAATAGACCTTAATAATTTATTACACATTGTCTTGGTATCCTTGAGTAACTACTCAAATTCTACATGATTCCATTAAAAGGCATAAATAAACTGTTTTAATGCAGTCACAACTAATGTAGAGCATATTTCTAGGATTTCTTAGCTCACGTTTATTATTTGTATGTCAAAGCCATAGTAACCCAAAAACTAGAAAAAGTTGAAAACTTTTTGATTTTTCTGCAGCTTCTCACCTCAAATGAAGCCTTTTGGAAAAATGTGATATAAAAAACTAAAACTGAAATATTTATATTACAGGAGACAAGGTGTTGATTAAGCCTGATATGTACGTGTTTTAGTTTTTGCGGTATTTTTTTTTTTCACATGAGTACACCCAATAGTTACCTACTCTTATACAAACATGACCATATGTAAATGCAGCATCAGGGAATTTTTAAAAAGTTTTTACTGTTTATCTTACTTAAGGTTTCTGGTTTTTTAGTTTTGTTTGTTGGTTGTTTGTTGTTAAAAAATACTAGTTTTTATCTGGAAATCTGTGTTAAAATATAAAATATATAAAAAGAAAGAAACTAAACCCATATGATTTGTTCGTGTTTTGAAGTTATGACAGTTGTCATGGACTAAATATTTAAATTGTGCTAACGAATGATGTTTTACTTAAAATTTTGTCATGCTCTTCTACAGGGAGAAGTACATAAAGAAGATATAAAATTTTTTCCATAGAAAAATTTTCGGTATACATTTTTTTCTATGGAAAAATTTTGCTATAGAAAAATTTTCGATATAAAATTTTTTCTATAGAAAAATTTTAGATACAAAAATTTTCGAAATAAAATTTTTTCTATAAAAAATTTTCGATATAGAATTTTTGCTAAAAAAAAATTTAGATATAAAATTTTTTTTATAGAAAAATTTTCAATATAAAATTTTTTCTATAGAAAAACTTTATATCAAAAATTTTCAATATACAATTTTTCCTTTATAAAAATTTTTCCTAAAGAAAAAGTTTAGATATAAAATTTTTTCTATAGAAAATATTTTATTTCAAAATTTTATTTCAAAATTTTTTCTTTACAAAAAATTTCGATATAAAATTTTTTCTATAGAAAAAGTTTCGATATAAAATTTTTTCTATAGAAAAATTTCGATATAAAATTTTTTCTATAGAAAAAATTTCGCTATTAAATTTTTTCTATAAAAAAAAAATTCAATATAAAATTTTTTAATTAATTAAATTGTTTCTATAGAAAAAATTTATATATTAAATTTTTTCTAACGAAAAAATTTCGATATAAAATATTTTCTAAAGAAAAAATTACAATATAAAATTTTTCTAAAAAAAAAATTCCCATATAAAATTTTTCTAAAGAAAAAATTTCGATATAAATTTTTTTCTATAGAAAAAATTTCGATATAAAAATTTTTTTACAGAAAAAAATTCTTTTATAGAAAAATTTTCCATATAAAATTTTGCTATACACAAATTTTGGATATAAAAATTTTCGAAATAAAATTTTTCTATAGAAAATTTCTGTTATAGAATTTTTCCTATAAAAATTTTCGATATGAAATTTTTTCTATAAAAAAATTTTCGATAAAAAATTTTTCCTATAGAAAAATTTTCGGTATTCATTTTTTTTCTATAGAACAAATTTTGATATTAAATTTTTTCTATAGAAAACATTTCGATATAAAATGTAACATTTTTGTTATAAAAAAATGTTCGATTTAAAACTTTTTCTATAGAAAAAAATTAATACCGAAATTTTTTCTATAGAAAAAATTTTATATCGAAAATTTTTATATAGAAAAAATTTCATATCGAAAATTTTTATAGTAAAAATTCTATAACAAACATTTTCTATAGAAAAATTTTATTTCGAAAATTTTTATATCTAAAATTTTTCTATAAAAGAAATTTTTCTTGTAAGAAAAATTTCATATCGAAATTTTTTTTAAAAAAAATTTAATATAAAGTTTTTGATATTATATTTTTCCTAGAATAATTTTAAATATAATTTTTTTATAAAGAAAAATTTTCTAAAGAAAAAATTTTGATATAAATTTTTTTCTATAGAAAAAAATTATATATAAAATTTTTTCTATAAAAAATATTTCGATATAAAATTTTTTCTATGGAAAAAATTTCGATATAAACTCCTTTGTATAAAAAAATTTCGATACAAAATTTCGATGTAAAATTTTTTCTATAGAAAAATTTTCGATATAAATACAAAATTTTATCTATATTAAAATATTTGATGTAAAATTTTTTCTATAGAAAAATTTTCGATATAAAATATTTTTTATAGAAAAATTTTCAATATAAAATTTTTTCTATAGAAAAAATTCGATATAAAATTTTTTCTATAGAAAAAATTTTCGGTATAAATTTTTTTTTTATCAAAAAATTTTCGGTGTAAAATTTTTTTTATCAAAAAATTTTCGGAATAAAATTTTTTTTATCAAAAAATTTTTATCACAAAATTTTTTCTAAACAAAAATTTTCGATATAAAATTTTTTCTATAGCAAAAAATTTCGATATAAAATTTTTTCTATAGAAAAAATTTCGATATAAAATTTTTTCTATAGAAAAAATTTCGATATAAAATTTTTTCTATAGAAAAAATTTCGATATAAAATTTTTTCTATAGAAAAAATTTCGATATAAAATTTTTTCTATAGAAAAAATTTCGATATAAAATTTTTTCTATAGAAAATTTTTGATAAAAAATTTTTTCGATATAAAATGTTTTCTACAGAAAAATTTTTGATTTAAAATTTTTTCAATAGAAAAATTTTCGATATAAAATTTTTTCTATAGAAAAATTTTCGATATAAAATTTTTTCTATAGAAAAATTTTCGATATAAAATTTTTTCTATAGAAAATTTTCGATATAAAATTTTTTCTATAGAAAAATTTTCGATATAAAATTTTTTCTATAGAAAAATTTTCGATATAAAATTTTTTCTATAGAAAAATTTTCGATATAAAATTTTTTCTATAGAAAAATTTTCGATATAAAATTTTTTCTATAGAAAAATTTTATATCGAAAAAATTTTTTCTATAGAAAAATTTTCGATATAAAATTTTTTCTATAGAAAAATTTTCGATATAAAATTTTTTCTATAGAAAAATTTTCGATATAAAATTTTTTCTATAGAAAAATTTTCGATATAAAATTTTTTCTATAGAAAAAATTTCGATATAAAATTTTTTCTATAGAAAAAATTTCGATATAAAATTTTTTCTATAGAAAAAATTTCGATATAAAATTTTTTCTATAGAAAAATTTTCGATATAAAATTTTTTCTATAGAAAAATTTTCGATATCAAATTTTTTCTATAGAAAAATTTTCGATATAAAATTTTTTCTATAGAAAAATTTTATATCGAAAAAATTTTTTCTATAGAAAAATTTTCGATATAAAATTTTTTCTATAGAAAAATTTTCGATATAAAATTTTTTCTATAGATAAATTTTCGATGTAAAATTTTTTCTATAGAAAAAATTTCGATATAAAATTTTTTCTATAGAAAAAATTTCGATATAAAATTTTTTCTATAGAAAAAATTTCGATATAAAATTTTTTCTACAGAAAAAATGTCGATATAAAATTTTTTCTATAGAAAAAATTTCGATATAAAATTTTTTCTATACAAAAAATTTCGATATAATTTTTTCTATACAAAAAATTTCGATATAAAATTTTTTCTATAGAAAATTTTTGATAAAAAATTTTTTCGATATAAAATGTTTTCTACAGAAAAATTTTTGATTTAAAATTTTTTCAATAGAAAAATTTTCGATATAAAATTTTTTCTATAGAAAAATTTTCGATATAAAATTTTTTCTATAGAAAAATTTTCGATATAAAATTTTTTCTATAGAAAATTTTCGATATAAAATTTTTTCTATAGAAAAATTTTCGATATAAAATTTTTTCTATAGAAAAATTTTCGATATAAAATTTTTTCTATAGAAAAATTTTCGATATAAAATTTTTTCTATAGAAAAATTTTCGATATAAAATTTTTTCTATAGAAAAATTTTATATCGAAAAAATTTTTTCTATAGAAAAATTTTCGATATAAAATTTTTTCTATAGAAAAATTTTCGATATAAAATTTTTTCTATAGAAAAATTTTCGATATAAAATTTTTTCTATAGAAAAATTTTCGATATAAAATTTTTTCTATAGAAAAAATTTCGATATAAAATTTTTTCTATAGAAAAAATTTCGATATAAAATTTTTTCTATAGAAAAAATTTCGATATAAAATTTTTTCTATAGAAAAATTTTCGATATAAAATTTTTTCTATAGAAAAATTTTCGATATCAAATTTTTTCTATAGAAAAATTTTCGATATAAAATTTTTTCTATAGAAAAATTTTATATCGAAAAAATTTTTTCTATAGAAAAATTTTCGATATAAAATTTTTTCTATAGAAAAATTTTCGATATAAAATTTTTTCTATAGATAAATTTTCGATGTAAAATTTTTTCTATAGAAAAAATTTCGATATAAAATTTTTTCTATAGAAAAAATTTCGATATAAAATTTTTTCTATAGAAAAAATTTCGATATAAAATTTTTTCTACAGAAAAAATGTCGATATAAAATTTTTTCTATAGAAAAAATTTCGATATAAAATTTTTTCTATACAAAAAATTTCGATATAATTTTTTCTATACAAAAAATTTCGATATAAAATTTTTTCTATAGAAAAAATTTCGATATAAAATTTTTTCTATAGAAAAAATTTCGATATAAAATTTTTTCTATAGAAAATTTTTTGATAAAAAATTTTTTCTATAGAAAATTTTTTGATAAAAAATTTTTTCTAAAGAAAAATTTTCGATATAAAATTTTTTCTAAAGAAAAATTTTCGATATATAATGTTTTCTATAGAAAAATTTTCGATATAAAATTTTTTCTATAGAAAAATTTTCGATATAAAATTTTTTCTATAGAAAAATTTTCGATACAAAATTTTTTCTATAGAAAAATTTTCGATATAAAATTGTTTCTATAGAAAAAAATTTGATGTAAAATTTTTTCTTTAGGAACAATTTTGATATAAAATTTTTTCATAGAAAAATTTTCGATATAAAATTTTTTCTATAGCAACATTTTCAATATAAAATTTTGTCTAAAGAGAAGTTTTTGATACGCAATTTGTTCTATATAAAAATATTCGGTATAAAAGTTTTAAACAAAAAATTTTCAATATAAAACTTTTTCTATAGAAAAAATTTTTGATATAAAATTTTCTTTATAGAAAAAATTTTTGATATAAAATTTTTTCTATACATTCGATACATTTTCGATACAAATTTTTTTGTATAGAAAAGATTCGGTATAAAATTTTTCTAATAGAAAAATTTTCGATATAAAATTTTTTTATATGGAAAAATTTGAGATATTAATTATTTTTTTTAAAAAATTTTCGATTTTAAATTTTTTGTATGGAAAAATTTTCGATATAAAATTTTTTCATTAGAAAACATTTCGATTTAAAATTTTTTCTATTCAAAAATTTTTGATTCAAAATATGTTGTAAAGAAAAATTTTTGACATAAAATTTATTCGATATAAAATTTTTTCTGTGGAAAAATTTTCGATATGAAATGTCTTTATAGAAAAATTTTCGATTTAAAATTTTTTCTTTAGAAAAATTTTCGATATAAAATTTTTTCTATAAAACAAAATTCCCATATTAAGTTCTTTATGTGGAAAATTTTCGATATTAAATTTTTTATGGAAAAATTTTCAATATAAAATTTTTTGTATAGAAAAATTTTCGATCTTAAATTTTTCTATAAAAATTATTTTTGAATATAAAATTTTCGATATAAATTTTTTTCTTTCGATTAAAAGTTTTTCTGTTACAAAATTTTTGATTTAAAATTTTTTGTATAGAAAAATTTTCGATATAAAATTTTTTGTATAGAAATTTATTCGATATAAAATTTTTTTTATAGAAAAATTTTCGATGTAAAATTTTTGAATAGAAAAATGATCAATATAATATTTTTTGTATAGAAAATTTTCGATATAAAAATTATAGAAAAATTTGTTCCATAGAAAACTTTCAAATATAAAATTTTTTCTATAGGATTTTTTTTATTTTAATAAAAGAAAACCATTTTAGTCTTTAACTTTGTTGAGGGCTAAAATATATTAAATATATTATAAAATGTATTTTCTTATAAAAAGAACTCAACTATACGCACTTTACATTTCTTAACGTTTTCGGTTGACGCTAAGAAACGTGACAACTACCACAAAAAAAATCAACAAAAATACCGCATGTTTATGTGAAAAAGCTATTTACACAAACATTAAAGAAACTAAAAATCACCCAAAGAAATAAAAGATCATTTACACCGACATTCTAACACGAAGTACTATTAAAACTAATGTGTTATTAAGAGACAGCATCAGCAAAAGCAACAGCAATAAAATTTAAAAATACAACAAACTTACACGGATATTTCTGGTGATCTCACAACCTTGTCTGAGGATAAAAAGTTTTCACAGAAAATCAACAAATGAAAAGTAAAGAATAGCAAGGATTGCTATGGTAGAACAAATATAATGCCGGTGGGCAAGTGAAACCTATTTTAACTTAAACATACACCCGGTGTATTGAGTTTTATGCCTTCATTCATATGGTCACCGGTACACTTTCATTTTGTATTTCCAGACATAAATACCCATGAAAGAAACATGTACGTATAGGATCATTGCAAGGATAATACTTTATATGCTAACATTAAAGTAAGAAAACAAAAATATCCCTTAAGGTTTTAAAGTTTAAAATTTAAGTCTAGTAATATTGGACAACATTTTGAATAGAAATATATATTAGTAGACTAATGTAGACTTAAAAATTGCTAAAATTTCTATTAGGTGTAGTAAAAAGCGTCTTAGCACAGACAATATAATATAAAAATATTGTACTCCATACATTTTTTCTGTCAAATGGAAGACTTTTCTATAGAAAAGTTGACGATAAGAAGACTTTTCTATAGAAAAGTTGACGATAGGAAGACTTTTCTATAGAAATGTTGACGATAGGAAGACTTTTCTATAGAAAAGTTGACGATAGGAAGACTTTTCTATAGAAAAGTTGACGATAGGAAGACTTCTCTATAGAAAAGTTGACGATAGGAAGACTTTTCTATAGAAAAGTTGACGATAGGAAGACTTTTCTATAGAAAAGTTGACGATAGGAAGACTTTTCTATAGAAAAGTTGACGATAGGAAGACTTTTCTATAGAAAAGTTGACGATAGGAAGACTTTTCTATAGAAAAGTTGACGATAGGAAGACTTTTCTATAGAAAAATTGACGATAGGAAGACTTTTCTATAGAAAAGTTGACGATAGGAAGACTTTTCTATAGAAAAGTTGACGATAGGAAGACTTTTCTATAGAAAAGTTGACGATAGGAAGACTTTTCTATAGAAAAGTTGACGATAGGAAGACTTTTCTATAGAAAAGTTGACGATAGGAAGACTTTTCTATAGAAAAGTTGACGATAGGAAGACTTTTCTATAGAAAAGTTGACGATAGGAAGACCTTTCTATAGAAAAGTTGACGATAGGAAGACTTTTCTATAGAAAAGTTGACGATAGAAAGACTTTTCTATAGAAAAGTTGACGATAGGAAGACTTTTCTATAGAAAAGTTGACGATAGGAAGACTTTTCTATAGAAAAGTTGACGATAGGAAGACTTTTCTATAGAAAAGTTGACGATAGGAAGACTTTTCTATAGAAAAGTTGACGATAGGAAGACTTTTCTATAGAAAAGTTGACGATAGGAAGACTTTTCTATAGAAAAGTTGACGATAGGAAGACTTTTCTATAGAAAGTTGACGATAGGAAGACTTTTCAATAGAAAAGTTGACGATAGGAAGACTTTTCTATAGAAAAGTTGACGATAGAAAGACTTTTCTATAGAAAAGTTGACGATAGAAAGACTTTTCTATAGAAAAGTTGACGATAGGAAGACTTTTCTATAGAAAAGTTGACGATAAGAAGACTTTTCTATAGAAAAGTTGACGATAAGAAGACTTTTCTATAGAAAAGTTGACGATAGGAAGACTTTTCTATAGAAAAGTTGACGATAGGAAGACTTTTCTATAGTAAAGTTGACGATAGGAAGACTTTTCTATAGAAAAGTTGACGATAGGAAGACTTTTCTGTAGAAAAGTTGACGATAGGAAGACTTTTCTATAGAAAAGTTGACGATAGGAAGACTTTTCTATAGAAAGTTGACGATAGGAAGACTTTTCTATAGAAAAGTTGACGATAGGAAGACTTTTCTATAGAAAAGTTGACGATAGGAAGACTTTTCTATAGAAAAGTTGACGATAGGAAGACTTTTCTATAGAAAAGTTGACGATAGGAAGACTTTTATATAGAAAAGTTGACGATAGGAAGACTTTTATATAGAAAAGTTGACGATAGGAAGACTTTTATATAGAAAAGTTGACGATAGGAAGACTTTTCTATAGAAAAGTTGACGATATGAAGACTTTTCTATAGAAAAGTTGACGATATGAAGACTTTTCTATAGAAAAGTTGACGATAGGAAGACTTTTCTATAGAAAAGTTGACGATAGGAAGACTTTTCTATAGAAAAGTTGACGATAGGAAGACTTTTCTATAGAAAAGTTGACGATAGGAAGACTTCTGTGAAAAATGTCCACTTCTGAACTGTAATTCTCTTAATTTTTATGACCCAATGTTAGAACCTCATGTAACATCTTCAACCCATAAATATTGTCATTTACCCCTCAGAAGAGCATTTTAAAAAATTCCTCGAATTATTTGCAAAGATTTTCTTTTTCTCTGAGTTTTATATCTTTATTGCTACCATAAAATTCTATTTGGGGTACAAAAATAAATTGTACTTAAAATGTTTTTGAAATATGTTAAAATACATAAAAAACTAGAAACATTTAAATTTTATAAAAAGAAAGCTACAGAGAAAAAAAGACGGAAGATTAAAAACACAAGAATATAATAAAACTTTTTAACTATTTTTCATAGTTTATGTTTAAGTCACATTTATAATAACTGTAATAAAGATATTAAATAAATTATGCTAAAAGAAAGGTACTAAATATAAAGTACAGCAAAGTAAGATTAAATAGTTGGAAGAATAAATAAAAATGTAATTTTTAGAATTAGATTAGAAGAGGATTAAAAAAAGTTATTTAATTGCGTGAAGGGTTTGAAAAGGGTACTATTTAAAATGAAAAGGAGCAATAGTTATGGTACATCTGAAAAATTGTATTGTTTATAAATGGTTGTAAAACCTTAGATTATATTAGAAAAAGGATGCCACAGGATTGTGTAAGAGTTCACAAGACCATAAGTTGATCGAGAATGATCATCGTGTATGGTTTTATTTCCAATGCAATTAGCCTCCATTATTGTTTTGGATTTACTATCGCTGAAAGTCTGATCGCAACTTAGTGACCCATACCCCAATTTCTCTGCTTCTGTTTTGAATTTTTGTCTTACATTGTAGAAAATAAAGTCAAGTGCAGGGTATATATCCTTAGAAATATTACTTATAATCATGTCTGCTCCAGCTAGATCATTTATATTTATATTTACAAAAGCCCAAACGCGGTTAGAAAACGACGTTATCGTGCTTCGATGCCCTTTTTGATTCAATATTGAAGATCCTCGAAAGTTTCCCGATTAGTGAAATCGTAATTGCTGGTGAATTAAACCTTCACTACTCATCTTGGCTTCGCCATTCGAGACACACGACTTCTTAAGGCCAATATATTGAGCTATTCGCCGCGCATAATCACCTGGCGCAACTGGCAAATGAACCAACACATATTCCACATCTTGAGTGACACCAACAAAACACAATTGACCCTTTATTGACATCACACTCTGACAAATAAAAAGTCAAGGTTCTTGAATTCCATTGAAATTCCGATCATTGCACCATTTCCGCCACTTTTTCGTTTTCCGCACTGCGTATTGTTTCACAAACAGCCACGAAAAATTTACAGACCTGGTTAAAAAAGCTAACCTTTTAGCTGAATCGTAATTCTTACCGGAAAATACTTAACGTAAGAGTATCTGTAACTATGGCGAAGACATTAAAACGGATTTTAGGGGATCTCAACATAAAAAGGTTTCCAGAGCCGGATGGTATTCCAGCACTAGTCCTGAAGCAGTGCTGTTCCACGCTTGCATGTTGATTATCTAACATCTTTAGCACCATGCCGGTAAATTTCCTAGTGGTTGGTGGTTTTAACCCGAAAAGGGTTAAATTAAATTTGCATCCAATAGCAATTTGTTCTACACTCTTTAAAACTTTGGAGAATATGATGAACCACCATTTTGTTAAATATCCAGAATCTAACAACCTTTTAAGTGACCGCCAGTATAAATTTCGTAGGCTCTACGGGAGACCTGCTAGCCTTCCTTTCGGAAAAATGGTGCCAATCAATACACCGTTTTAGCGGAAGTAAAGTTGTGGCTCTAAAGCATTTGAAAGAGTGTGGAACGGAGCCTTCTATCAAAACTTATTGATTATGGGGTCGGTAATAAATTCTCTAGCTTTAAATATATCCAGCTTTTTCATAGATCGCACTATACGAGTTATTACATATAGATGGTATCTCATCACTCTAGTTCAAGATTCTCCAAAGATCGCACTGTATGAGTTGTTATAGATGGGAACTCATCACTCTAGTTCAAGATTCCTCGGTCATCGCACTATACGAGTTGTTATAGATGGGATCTCATCATACGAGTTCAAGATTCTTCACATATCGCACTATAAGAGTTGTTATAGATGGGATCTCATTATACGAGTTCAAGATTTTTTAAATATCGCAATATACGAGATGTTATAGATGGGATCTCATAATACGAGTACATGATTCCTCAGAGATCGTACTATACGAGTTGTTATAGATGGGATCTCTTCAAACGAGCTCAACATTCCTCAAATATTGCAATACACGAGTTTTTATAGATGGGATCTCATCATACGAGTACAAGATTCCTCAGAGATCGCACAATACGAGTTGTTATAGATAGGATCTTTTCATACCAGTTCAATATTCCTCAGAGATCGTACTATACGAGTTGTTATAGATGGGATCTCTTCAAACGAGTTCAAAATTCCTCAAATATTGCACTACACGAGTTGTTATAGATGGGATCTCATCATACGAGTACAAGATTCCTCAGAGATCGCACAATACGAGTTGTTATAGATGGGATCTTTTCATACCAGTTCAATATTCCTCAGAGATCGTACTATACGAGTTGTTATAGATGGGATCTTATCACTCGAATTTAAGATTACTCAGAGATCGCACTATACGAGTTATTATAGATGAGATCTCATCACTCGAGTTCAAGATTCCTCAGTGATCGCACTATACGAATTGTTATAGATGGGATCTCATTATACGAGTTCGAGATTTCTCAGATATAGAACTATACAAGTTGTTATAGATGTTATCTCGTTATACGAGTTAAAGATTCCTTAGAGATCGCACTATACGACTTGTTACAAATGGGATCTTATCATACTAGTTCAAAATTCCTCAGAGATCACACTATACGAGTAGTTGTAGATGGGATCTTATCACTCGAGTTTAAAATTCCTCAGAGATTGCACTATACGGGTTGTTATAGATGGGATCACATCATGCGAGTTCAAGATTCCTTAGAGATCGTACTATACGACTTGTTAAAGATGGAATCTCATCACTCGAGTTTAAGATTCTTCAGAGAACGCACTTTACGAGTTGTTATAGATGGGATCTCATCACTCGAGTTTAAGATTCCTCAGAGATTGAACTATACGATTTGTTATAGATGAGTCTTATCAAACGAGGTTAAAATTCCTCAGAGATCGCACTATACGAGTTTTTATAGATAGGATCTCACCACTTGAGTTCAAGATTCCTCAGAGATCGCACTATACGAGTTGTTATAGAGAGGATCTCACCACTCGAGTTCAAGATTCCTCAAAGATTCCACTTTACGAGTTTATAGATGAGATCTGATAATACGAGTTCAAGATTCCTTAGAGATCTCACTATACGAGTTGTTGTAGATGGGATCTCATTATACGAGTTCAAGATTCCTCAGAGATCTCACTGTACGAGTTGTTATATGACGTTTACTTCCGGAGATACAGCATTACTAATTTTTCCCTTTTTTACACCTTTTTACCCCCTTAGAGGCCGAATTTCCAAAAATCCCGTCTTAGTGGATCTATACTTTGAAAAAGGTACCCGCTGTCAAAATTTCAGCTCTCTAGCTTTAGCCGTTTGGGCTGTGCGATGATGAGTCAGTCAATCAGTCACGTTAGAGTTTTATATATATAGATATATGTATATGTATAGTAAATTAAAGTTTTCGCGCACATTTAATGTAAATAAAAGTTTTTATTATTTTGTTTATTTAGCCCTGTGCGACTAAAACGCATAGTTAGGCTGATATTTATTGAATGTCTTTAGCTTAAAATTATTCCGAATTTTATACATATTATTTGCTGATCAAGCAATTATGTTGACAGTGGAAGGTATAGCGGTTTGATATTGAGAATTTCAACAATTCCCAAGAATATCAAAAGACGAACATTTCCAACACTAAAAGTGTTGATAGTATTAATTGTTTAACTGCAAACGCAAGCAAATTGATCGTTGCTTTAGTTAACCCAGCATAAGTGCTAGCAACGTTGTATGCGTGTGTATGTACGTCATTAATAATTATTGTTTTGGTAATAAAAGAATTGCTGCCAATATGTGTCGGCAATATAGACATCATGAACACGCTACACCTCCCTTTTACGGAAGAATGTTCATATAACTGAGAGTTCTATGGACATTCTTTACATTAATAGAAAATAATTCTTATAAATAGTTTTATTTTAGTTATTATTGTATTAGTTTTTTTTTTTGTTTTTTTTTTTTTTTATTATTATTTGATTTGGGGTGAGGCCTCAATGCTTATTATATAACTTAATTCTATTCTTATGAACTATTTGTTCCTTATTAGTTATTTTATCCATTATTGTTACATTATTTCTTAAATCTAAATTCTCTATTTCATATGGACCCTTATAAGCTTCTTCTAACTTATGTCCTGCTTCATTTTTAAGCAGAACTAAATCTCCTATTTTAAAGTTATAATCTATTATACCCTTATCATAGTTATCTTTTTGCTTAAGTTTATTTATATCTAGTAATTGTTTAGCTCTTTTAAGTGCTACTTCTAATCTATATTTCGCTTCCTTAGAGTAATTTTCTACATTGTATAATGGTGCAACTCTATCTACCTCCTTGAAATCTTTAAAATTATTAGGACCTTTACTGAAAACTAGTTCGTAAGGACAATAATTATGTACAGTTGATGGTGTCATGTTAAAAAAGTAAGTAAAATACCTAAGCCATTCATCCCAATCGTCCTTGTCTATTGATATATAGGAACGTACATACTCATTAAAAGTTCTATGAGTTCTTTCTATTGTACCTAAAGTCTGGTGATGATATGCTGTCGATGTTAATTTTTCAACTTTCAATAGGTTGCATAGTTCAGTCAGTACAGAGTTTTTGTATTCTGTACCCATGTCCGAAATGAACGTCTTCATTGGTCCATAGGTAAGTACAAAATTTTCAAATATCGCTTTAGCGACTGTTTTTGCAGATTTATCTGGTATTGGTACCGTTACCAAATATTTCGTTAGGTCGCATATTAATGTAATTGCATATTCGTTTCCATTAATTGATCTAGGAAACGGTCCGATTGTATCTACATACACCGTATCAAATGGCTTGACAGGCGTTTCTGTGAGAATCATCGGGCTTTTAATATGTTTAGTAGTTTTCGCAACTTGACATTTGTGACATGCTTTTACGTATTTGGCAATGTCTTTTGTCATATTTTTCCAGTAAAAGTGTCTTTTTATTTTTTCGGTAGTTCTAAACACCCCACAATGTCCTCCTTCAATCGGGTCATCGTGGTATTTCAGCATTACTTCTAGAATTGCCTTGGCATTCTTATTATTGATTATGGTTATTTTGTTTAATAGCGCTATTTTAATTTTATGTAATACCTTATTGCCCATACTTTTAAATTCTTCAGCTGATATATTTTCAAATATTTTCTCACTAGGTGCTAGTTGTAATTTATTAATGCATAATTTACTGGCCACTTCTTCGAGCCTAGAGAAGAATTGTCTTAAGTCAAGTTTCTCTTTAGTAAATAAATCATCAATTTTTATTCTAGCTAAAATAGATTTTCCTTTCTTAATATAACTTTTATTAGGAAAAATCTTTAATTTATAATATTTTCTGACGTCAGTATTCTTAATTGGTATATATATTTTGGGCTCATCAATTTTGTTTGTTTCATGCTGATTTATTATACCTCTATTATCTTTGTATTTTGTCATCGATCTTGTCGTGACTTTTAATACACTTGATACTGTTTTGTTAATGTCTTTCAAATCATTTATTGAAATTCGCGACAATGCGTCGGCGATATAATTTTCTTTCCCCCGAAGGTATTCAACTGTAAAATCATATTCTTCCAGATCCAGTCTCATTCTTGTCAACTTGGAACTGGGATTTTTCATTGAGAATAAATAAGAAAGTGGTCGGTGATCGGTTCGGACCAGGAAATGTCTTCCATAAATATATGGTCTGAAATGTGTGATAGCCCAGTGTATGGCAGTTAATTCCTGCTCAATGGTTGATTTATTACTTTCTCCCTTGGTAAATGTTTTTGAAGCGTACGATATTGGTAGCTGTTTACCTTCATATTCTTGAGTAAGGACTGCCCCACACGCGTGTTTACTTGCATCTGTTGTTATGCAAAATTCTTTAGTAAAATCAGGATACTGTAGAAGAGTGGGTTTTATTAAAGCTTTCTTTAAGTAGTTAAATGCAAACTCACAATCCTTTGTCCATTCAAAAGGTACACCTTTTCTAGATAAGCGTGTAAGATGCCTGGAATACTCAGAGAAATTTTTAATAAATCTTCGGTAATAGTTACAAAATGCGATAAACCTTTTGGCGCTATCTGCGTCCTTAGGCGTCGGATAATTTTCTATCACCGAGTATTTACTGTCGTCTGGTAGTATTCCTTTATCAGTACACTTGTGGCCTAGATAGGTAACTTCTCTCATGAAAAATGAACATTTCTCTGGATGTAGCTTTAGATTGTATTTTCGACAAAGATTAAAAACATCACTTAAGTTGGAAAGCATATGCTTCTCAGAACATCCTAATACGACCAAATCGTCCATGTATAGGAATGCCTGGTCTGGTTTTAAACCACTAAATGCCAGTGTCATCATCCTTTGAAAGGAATTAGGTGCGATTTTTAAGCCATAGGGGAGTCTAGTAAATCTGTACGAACCATTGTTTGTTGAGAATGACGTTAAGTCTCTCGAATTTTTATCCAAACCGATTTGGTGAAAACCCGACATCAAGTCTAAACAAGAAAAGTATTTTGCTCTGCCAAGTTGGTCAAGGATATCATCGATTCTAGGCAATGGGAATTTATCTGATATTATTTTTTTATTTATCTGCCTATAATCTATCACTAGTCTCCACCTCTTTTCATTTGAACCTGGAAGTGATTTCTTTGGAACTAATAGAATTGGGCTGTTATATTCTGAGAACGATGGTTCAACTGTTTTGTTCTCTATTAGTGTCTTAACTTGGTTGCTAATTTCATCCTTATGTGAATTTGGTATACGGTAGTTCTTAATGTATACCGGTTGTGTATCTTTCAACCTCAGCTTTTGCTCATAGAAATTATTAGTTGATATTGCTTCTGTTTCTAAACCAAAAATATCGCTGTATTCTGTACACAGTTTAGTTAATGTTGTTTTAAATTGATCTGGGAAATTTTTCATTAGCAGGTTTAAAACTTTTGAATCTCTATTTTCTTTTTTATTTAAATTTTGTGTCATTATCTGGTAATCAGACACATCTTCGGTTTGTATGTTATCTTGTTTAATTGTAATTATATTATTAGTGGTATTTAAAAAGCGAATAAATGCATTATTTGATTTTACTAACATGTTTGGAATAAACACACCTGGTGCAACTTCTTGATTTGGAATAATTATATTAGTTTTAAGATTTACGAAGTTAATTTGTCGAATTACTTCCGATCTTGGGGTAATGAAATTTCGTTGTGGTTATTGTTTATCGGTATTGATATACTATGTGTCAAATTAGACGGCCGTAGGATAAAACAATTATCCTCATCATTAAAATCCAATATGCAATTGTACCTTTTAATGAAGTCCATACCAATGATTCCATCACATGGTATAGGGAAATTGTTTTCTACTACTTGAAAGTAATGTGGTACTAAAAAATTTTCTATTTTCATTTCTAGAAATATTTTCCCAAGTGACTGTATTTGTCCATGTCCTATTCCGCTAATTGTTGCTGTTTTATATGTATTTATTTGATTTAAGTCAAGATTCTTTAGCTTTACCAGTGAAATGTCGGCACCTGTGTCGACTAGTAATGATAATGTAGTGTTAATAATATCTGCATTGATTCGTATAAAGAAGCATAAGCTGAGGTTTAAGTTATACACTTTGTGATTCACTGTGTTGAACCTAGGGGGTCTTCGGAGTTTTCCGAATTATTTTCATTTGAGTTTGTGGCCCGTACATAGTGTCTATTGCCACGGTTATTGTCATATCTTTGTCTGTTTCTATTATTGTAATTGCTGGTGTTATTATTATTATTGTTGTTGTTGTTTCGTGGGTAGTAGTTTCTACCGCGAAATCTTCTGTTGTTTCCACGATAATTGTTGTATGTAGGCTTCTGCCTATAATATAATATAGCATTTTGTTGCCCTGTTGCTTCAGTGCAGCTATTTACAAATTTAGTGACGGCTTCATTCATGTTATTAAACTGCCCTGCTTCCATGATAAGTTTCACCTTATCAATGGTGCAGTTTTTAGTAAGTGCCTTTACGGCTACTTGTGTGGCATATTTGTTCGCTAATTCAGTTGTTAATCCGTCCGATATATATGCATTTTCTAACGATTTTGTAAGGGATTCTATTTCTGCACAGTACGTATTTGCAGTTTTATTATTTTGTTTTGTATTCATAATCTTTGCGGATTTGTTCATGCGAGTCCTTAATTGATTCCACTAGCTGAAGTGAATCTAAAAATGATCTTAAATTTTCTGGTTTTCCGTCAAATTCGATTAGAAGTTTTGAGGCTGTGCTCAGAAATTCTGTCACTGATTGAGGCATTTTTGTGTATTTTTCCGACTTGTCCGAGTCTGAATTTGATTCTTCTTCCGAAATAGGATCAAACTTCACAGTATCTCCACAAATTAATACAATATCTGTGTCAATTTTTAGTGGCTCCTCTACTGAATGTGGTACTGTCTGATTAATTCTATACTTATCTAAAATTCTTACTAACTGATCTCGTAAAGTCCAGTATATTTCTAATGTTTCTTTCTTATGTGTTGTTTTAAATTTTTCCTTATATTTAAATATTATTTCCCTTATAGATTCTAATGAGCTTACAATTATATTTAAATGTTTTCTTACTGTCTCTGGACGTATGTAACTATTTTTATTTATACACTTATATGATTTTTTAAAATTTTCTCTTTCTGCTGAAATAATTTTTTCAATTAACTCCCACTGCTCCATTTATATTTTGTCTAGGTTATCTGCCCTACTTGCGTACTTCTTCTTTACTCTTCTATTGTGCATTTTGTAAATGCGAAGCAAAAAATTTATTATCATTATTAATGTGATTATCAACAAGTAAATTTCTATTGCTGGATAATTACTAGTTTTTCCCTCAACTATTTCTATGTCATTTACGACATTAGCTTTGGGATGGTCAAGCTTTGTTGATGATCTACACATTTCAAAAAAAAATCCTGGAATCGCTACTGTAGGTCCACAGAATTCAAATAAATCCTTTTCTTTAATTTCTATTTAAAATATTTGTATTTCTATTTAAAAAAAAAAATTTTTTTTTTTTTTTTTTTTTTTTTTTTTTTTTTTAATTTTGCCTCGAGCGAATCTCGCTTACAGGCCCTGTAAGTGCGGATTAGACGCACTTTATTAACATATATTTTTTTTTTTTTTTTTTTTTTTTTTATATATATTTTTCTTCTTATAATTTATTCTTTCGCCTTTGCCCTTCGTCTTTGCAGTTCCTGCTGGATAAGGAAATCTATTTCATCGATTTTGTTCCACATTCTTGATGCTTCTGTCCAGCCTGGTGGTATTTCTGCATTCAAAAGCCGTTGAATGATGGCTTTTTCCCGCTTCAGCTTTTGTACTACGCCACCTCGGCGTTTTCTTTTTATAGGGTTCTTTGCTTCCGCTTCGTTGGGCAGAGACGGCTTTTTCTGCCTTCTTCTATACTCGTCAATTGTGATTGGCTTGGGTCCTTGTCCAGCCGGGTACTTTTCCATTTATTTGCTTTAATTTATTATGGCTCCAGATGACTCCATCGGGCGTTAGGAATTAATTAAAGGGTGCTTAAGTATATAGCACTTCCTTTAAAGTGTTCTTGGGTGCTACTAAATTTTCAGCACTTCCAAGGATGGCAGGATCGCCATGTAAATAAAAGTTTTTATTATTTTGTTTATTTAGCCCTGTGCGACTAAAACGCATAGTTAGGCTGATATTTATTGAATGTCTTTAGCTTAAAATTATTCCGAATTTTATACATATTATTTGCTGATCAAGCAATTATGTTGACAGTGGAAGGTATAGCGGTTTGATATTGAGAATTTCAACAATTCCCAAGAATATCAAAAGACGAACATTTCCAACACTAAAAGTGTTGATAGTATTAATTGTTTAACTGCAAACGCAAGCAAATTGATCGTTGCTTTAGTTAACCCAGCATAAGTGCTAGCAACGTTGTATGCGTGTGTATGTACGTCATTAATAATTATTGTTTTGGTAATAAAAGAATTGCTGCCAATATGTGTCGGCCTAATTCCTATACTTGGAATTATATATTGTATTTCTATGACCTGTCTACGAGTTACAGCACTTTCCCTCATCTCCTTCTTCTTAAAAAATTCCTGCAACTGAAAGAATTAATTTATTAAGAAATACGTCTGTCATGTGCTTCTTGATGTTTTGGTATTTTTAATTAATTTGTGTGTCAAAAATATGTTATTCTTCGAAAGAATCTTCTCGTATAACTAAACTCAGCAAAAAAAAAAAAACAAAAAAGCAAATGCATCATCATACCTTGACCAAAAGCTATAAATAAGCATAAACATTTTATCCTTCCTTTTCCAAACGTTTCCCAAGAAAAATGACACAAAAATAGAAGAAAAATTTAAATAACAATTTTCAAATCATGATGATGACGTTGCTGATTCTGATTCGGTTTATATGCAATTGTTCTCGGACAAATGTTATGGAACAATGAACTTAATTTCTTGGAATTAAGAAAAATGGAGCAAAACACATTTATTTAAAGCTCATTGTTGAGTATGTGAAAGGTGTCTTGCTGGGGATCAAAAGGAGCATCGATAATTGAATATGTCGTAGTTGAGTAGAGAAAGGAATACAAGAAAATACAATACAATAGATATAAATTAATTTCCGTATACATTTGATGAATAGGGAATGATTTGTATTATGAGCTTTTGAATAATGGCTAAGAGTATAGCTTTCGCTAAGTAGCAGGTTATTAAGCTCTTTGATTAAGGGGGTGTTTTAACTGAAATAAGATTATACCCCAGGTAAGTTGCTAACATGAATTCAGAATAAGTCAGCACACTACAATATCATGATTTAATATCTTAATGTATAGCATCTACTGGGGTAAATCCATAGATGGCGCTTTCTATGTGTTTTATTGAGGCTCGTATTCCATACATGGATAGGGTAATTAAGTAATTCCCATATATGGGTGATAGGAAAAAATCTGTTATCTCTCCAGTACCAACATGTACGTTAAGAACTACTATAGACTAGCCTTCTTAACACCCAGTTTCAAGTGATTTCCAGGAGTCAGTTGTAGCAACCTATAGCTCTAATGTAGCTTTGCTGATTAAAATCAATTGCTGTTAAAATCAGCTACGACATGAGAGCTATCTTATTTCCCAAAATAGTGGGATATTTTTAGAATGTATATCCTACGATTTTGGGGAAGAAAATATTAAAAAGTCAAACTAGAAGACATTTTAAAGGGAAGGTAGATACTTAAGGGAGAAATTATGGACAAAACATTAAATCCGACGTACTCTAGCTGGACAGATAGATACTAACGATTTCAATATCATTAAATCAGAAATACTCCAACTGGAGAGACCGTAACTATCGGAATTTGAGAAGTTTGGGAATTCGACTAAGGCTTGGCTGAATCTTCTAACACCACTAAAGCTACTCAGTTAGCGGTGATTATTTAGATTGATTCTGTGGCTTAAAGTGAATTCGGCCTTTAGATTCTGCAAATGTCATTCCACTGCTGAACTAAAAAGAGAATGAAAGAACGGTAAGACCTCGTCTGATTATCATAAATATCTTTAATATTATATATAAATAAGGAAGTTTGACTACACTCGAAATTGCACAACTTTCATCTAACAAGGAAAAGCTGGAAACTTCACATAAGCCATCAAGAATTCTTAAGAAATACTGGTAATATTCGTGGGATGGAACACACGGCATCTGGTGGCGATAAGCTCAACGATGGATCTGAAAGGATAGAATTTGAAGGGGTATTAACTTTCGGGATCGCAATCAGGCAAGTGGTAGCAGTTTGGATACCAAGGCATAGCAAAATCGCAGAGACTTCAGAAAGAAAACGATCTACAAACATCCGATTAAATTGATTCATATTTGAGTATTAAGTTTGATCTATGGTGGTTGGTTGGAGATCGGCTGTTGTACAGACGTAACTTTGACTAACGAAGAGAATGCCAAGAACGGAAGGAGCTCGTGGACTTAACTTATAAATATAGTAATAAGAGCCTTAAACATTTCAAAGCTATATGAAGGAAATAAGTTAATAATCACAGGCAGTGCGTGGCTATATTCGCAAGCATTTATGGTTCTACTAAGGCTATCTTGGGAAATTCCACAACTTTCATCTAACGAGGAGAAGCTGGAAGATCCACATCAGACATCGAGTTTGGATCCCAAAGCCCTTCAAAGGGCTGAGACGATAATTTCAACACTCCTGAAGCAAAACGATCTACAAACATCCGATCACATTCATTCATATCCGATCACATTCATTCATATCTAAATACTAGTTGGTTA
Organism: Stomorhina lunata; assembly: GCA_933228675.1. Taxonomy (NCBI): domain Eukaryota; kingdom Metazoa; phylum Arthropoda; class Insecta; order Diptera; family Rhiniidae; genus Stomorhina; species Stomorhina lunata. Next base: position 105,165,932 of record OW121742.1, read on the forward strand.
AGGGTCAGCTATTAGACAGGCGTTACTTCTTCTGAACTTAGGAAGAGAAAGCTAAGAACGGAAAGACCTCGATAGCTTATCCTTATTACATTGCAAATAGGAACATAAGCTTTTTTTCGCTTGGCAAATTTCATAAGTTTCATCTTACGAGAAGATGCTGAAAGCTCTACATAACCCATCAAGAATTCTCATGGATAGAACACAAAGCACCTGCTGCCGATGAGCTTAAGAATGGATCTGCAAATAATATTAAGACCTCTAATGGCGCTTCACGAAAGAAAAACATAAATCGTTCTTGACTATAGATATTTTGCATCCGGCATTCCTGAAACCTATTGTAAAGAACAGCAAAATTTAAAGATGCATTAGCTTTCGGGATCGCAATGACACAAGTAGTAGCGGTTTAGATCCTAAAGCCTAGCAAACTTCTGAAGCAAAACGATGTTCAAACATTCGATCACATAGATTTATATCGGAAGTCTGATCTATGATTGTTGATTAAGGACCGGCTATTGGGCAAGCGTTACTTTTTCAGGGCTAAACTTAGCAAAAGAAAGCTAAGAACGGAAAGGCCTCAATAGCTTATCTTAATTATATTGCAAATAGGAACCTAAAGCATATCTTCGCTTGGGAAATTTCATAAGTTTAATCTAACGAGGAGGAGCTGATAGCTCCACATAAGCCAACAAGAATTCTCTGGAGAACTCTGCAGATTCTCGTGGGATGAAACATAAGTCATTTGCTACCGACAAGCTCAAGGATAGATTAGCAAACCAAAGCAAAAACTCTCGAGGTGCCTCAGGAAAGGGAAACATAAAGAGCACCAAATCGAATGACGAGCAACACGTGAGTAAAGAGATTTTTTAGGCGAACATTATTTCTGTAGTCCATGGTTGAGAACTACACAACTTGTAGTCCATGGTTGAGAACTACTCGCAACTAGGTAAGTGGAAGAAGTTTAGATCTCTAATCTCGGATAAATAGCTGAAATGATAGCTCCGGATATTGGAGGTTTTAGGACTCAAGGATGACTAATTGATCATTTAATGGTACAGAATGGCAAAAACGTTGAAGATAGTCAACTGCGAAAGCAAGAAATCTTTGATTTTCCAAACTTGAGGCGGTATCATCTTCGGAGAATATACTCAGGTAAGTGATAACAGTATGGATCCCGGTACCTGTTAAAATTCCAAAACAACAACCGGATGGAATGTTATTTTATCAATGGACTGTAAGGAGAATTTTGAAGAAGATTTTTGTTTTTTTTATAGATAAGGAGCACATCGACAATTTAGACTCCACAAGGAAAGTTAACAATTCCTGGCTTGGGAACTTAAAGTTTAGATATCCTCAACTATCATCTAAGGGAGCTTATACTGTTGCAATTTCACCTTCACTACACGAGCTTTTAAAGTATATTTATTGAAAACTGGAGAGTCTCAACGGAGTGATATTTTGTGGATCACAGTTTGAAAAGCAAACCCATTTGCAATCCGAATAAGATAAGTTTGGAAAGCTGCGGAAATTACATTTTTGGGAAACTTGATACATTGATATCGTTATTAATGAAGAGTTACTTGGACATCTACATAAGTGCTTATCCTATAACTTTTATAGGTTAAATGAAGCAACCCGACAATATAATGCGCTCGATTCTAAATGGTAGACGCGGTATCAAATGGACACCTTGTAATAACTCGAGATTTTGGAATATGCAGATGACGTATGTCTTCTAAGCCAAAGCTCAGTCCAACTTCAAGAAAATACTAATACTTACTTTAATGGCCTATATTAACAACCTGTTAAGGTCAAAGGCCGAGCATATTTTAGAATTCCATGCGCTTCGATCTTATGCGCATATTCTCCAGCAAGCTTTAAAAGATTTTCATCTACTTGGTATTTTCATCGAAGCTTAGGACGACCTCTTCTTACTTTAGGGATCCGTTTTTAATCTTATTCCAGCTTTTTCATAGTAATTGTTTTTTCCAGGAGTGCGTTACTAGCCCGACGACCTAACCCTTATTTTTACAGTTCTTTTGGGAGAACTGGCGACACATGTTGGCTCATTACATTAACTTATGTTAACATAGTTTCCCGGGTGATACCACGAGGAGGTCAATATCCACATTTGAGATGAGGGATAACCAAGATAAGTCTGGGCTTACCAATCAAAACCATTGCCTGGCTTCCAACATCCTCTACATCACCCAAAATATTAACGCTATCACTGTTGAATATCGGGCAGCTGGGCTGGATATATCCAAAATTGGAAACGCAAAAATGCCATCGATAAGCGCCTGCAAACCTTTGGAAACAAAAGTTTACGACAAATCCCTAATGTATGGTGTCCGAACTGCTTAAGAAATGAAGATCTACTAAACGCGACATACCAAATCCCTACTTCTGTAGAGGTATGTCAAAGGAAATGGCGGTGGATAGGCCACACTTATCGAAGCCCAAATACCAAAC
>OW121742.1:105170900-105228039 GCA_933228675.1 Stomorhina lunata
GTCGGCACGATAAAACCTTAACGAAAGGATATAGACACTGAAATTTGGCACAAATATTCTTCATTTCTTGGAAAATTTTGGTATTTAAATCGGGCAAAATCGGTTTATATTTGACCATAGCTCCCGTATAACCTCGTCTAAGCTAATCGCTTTATTGCTAATAAAAAACAATTTATAACAGCTATGATGACAAAATTTGGTACCTAGAAGTTTTACATAAACACTATACAGCATATAAACATTCATCGAAATCGGTTCACATTTAACCATAGCTCCCATACAAAAAACTTACGGAAACAGCCAAAATTCTACCTGAAATACACTTAAATGTCAATAAATGATAAACTGTAATTGCTTTGACCACTAAATTAAGCACAAGGAAGTCTTATGTGAATACCAGCCAGTGTGCAAAATTCTGTCACAATCGGTCGCCATTTGACCATAGCTCCCATATAAAAAACTTACGGAAACACAAAAATACAAATAGAAAAGACGACTTATGTCCGTCTGTCCGTCAGATAAAAGTGCGATAGCTCCTTAACCACAAGAGGTAGAGAGACAAAATTGTAAAAAAGTATTTTTGATATATAACAGAAGCTGTGTACTGAAAATGTCCGAAATCGGTTGATATTTAGTTATAGCTCCCATATAACCCCGCCCCGGGAAACACATAAATGCTGATAGATTGAATACAATTGTAATAGCTATGAAGACTAAATTAAGAATAGAGAATTTGTATGCAACTATTGGTCAGTATATCAAATTTTATAGGAATCGGTCCATATTTGACTGTAGCTTTCATATAAAAAGCACTCCCGAAAACCAAAAAAATAAATCTAGCAAAGGCCAGTTAAAAGCTATTAAATAAGAGACTATGATAGCTTTGGCTTTTAAATTTTGTAAAAACAAGCCTTATATAAATACCAGCCAGTGTGCAAAATTTTGTTACAATCGGTCAACATTTGGCTATAATTCTTATATATATATATAATATCCCCTTTTTATACCCACCATCAAAAAGAATGGGGGGTATATTGAGATTGTCATTCCGTTTGTAATTTCCTTAATATTGACTCAAAAATCAAAAACGATATATATTCTGAATCCTTATGAAATTCTAAGACAATTGAGCGATGTCCGTCTGTCTGTCCGTCTGTCTGTCCGTCTGTCTGTCTGTCTGTCTGTCTGTCTGTCTGTTGAAATCACGATAACGCCTAAACGAAAGGAGCTAGCTCACTGAAACTTAGCAAAAACATTCTTCATTTATGAGAAAATTTTGGTATTGAAATTGGGCAAAATCGGTTAACATTTGACCATAGCTCCCGTATAACCTCGTCTAGACAAGTCGCTTATTTGCTAATAACTGACAAATTATAATAGCTATGATGATAAAATTTGGTATCTAGAAGTTTTCCATAAGCACTATGCAGTATATAAAATTTCATCGAAATCGGTTCACATTTAACCATTGCTCCCATATAAAAAACATACGGAAACAGCCAAAATTCCACCTGAAATTCACTTAAATGCCAATAAATGCTAAAATGTAATAGCTTTCGCCACCAAATTTAGCACAAATAAGTCTTATGTGAATACCAGCCAGTGTGCAAAATTTTGTCACAATCGGTCACCATTTGACCATAGCTCCCATATAAAGAACTTACGGAAACACAAAAATACAAAAAGAAAAGGGGGTTTATGTCCGTCTGTCCGTTAGATAAAAGCGCGATAGCGCCTTAACTGAAAGGGCTACAGCAACAAAATTTTGCAAAAGCAAGTCTTATGTGAATGCCAGTCAGTGTGCAAAATTTTGTTACAATCGGTCACCATTTGACCATAGCTCCCATATAAAAAACTTACAGAAACACAAAAATACAACAAGAAAAGGAGATTTATGTCCGTCTGTCCTTCAGATAAAAGCGCGACAGCTCCTTAACTACAAAAGCTAGAGAGACAAAATTTTACAAAAGTATTTCCGATATGTAACAAAAGTTTTGTACTGAAAATGGGCGAAATCGGTTCACATTTAGTTAGAGCTCCCATATAACCCCGCCCCGGGAAACACATAAATGCTGATAAATTGAGTACAATTGTGATAGCTATGACGACTAAATTTAGTATAGAGAAGTTTTATGCAACTATTGGTCAGTATATCAAATTTTATAGGAATCGGTCCATATTTGACTATAGCTTTCATATAAAAAACACTCCCGGAAACCAAAAAAATGTTTAGCAAGGACCAGTTAAAAGCTATTAAATTAGAAACTGTGACAGCTATTGCCACTAAATTTTGCAAGAATAAGCCCTGTATAAATACCAGCCAGTGTGTGAAATTTTGTTACAATCGGTCAACATTTGGCTATAATTCTTATATATTTATATTACATCCCCTTTTTTATACCCACCATCAAAAAGAATGGGGGGTATATTGAGATTGTCATTCCGTTTGTAATTTCCTTAATATTGACTCAAAAATCAAAAACGATATATATTCTGAATCCTTATGAAATTCTAAGACAATTGAGCGATGTCCGTCTGTCTGTCCGTCTGTCTGTCCGTCTGTCTGTCTGTCTGTCTGTCTGTCTGTCTGTCTGTTGAAATCACGATAACGCCTAAACGAAAGGAGCTAGCTCACTGAAACTTAGCAAAAACATTCTTCATTTATGAGAAAATTTTGGTATTGAAATTGGGCAAAATCGGTTAACATTTGACCATAGCTCCCGTATAACCTCGTCTAGACAAGTCGCTTATTTGCTAATAACTGACAAATTATAATAGCTATGATGATAAAATTTGGTATCTAGAAGTTTTCCATAAGCACTAGGCAGTATATAAAATTTCATCGAAATCGGTTCACATTTAACCATTGCTCCCATATAAAAAACATACGGAAACAGCCAAAATTCCACCTGAAATTCACTTAAATGCCAATAAATGCTAAAATGTAATAGCTTTCGCCACCAAATTTAGCACAAATAAGTCTTATGTGAATACCAGCCAGTGTGCAAAATTTTGTCACAATCGGTCACCATTTGACCATAGCTCCCATATAAAGAACTTACGGAAACACAAAAATACAAAAAGAAAAGGGGGTTTATGTCCGTCTGTCCGTTAGATAAAAGCGCGATAGCGCCTTAACTGAAAGGGCTACAGCAACAAAATTTTGCAAAAGCAAGTCTTATGTGAATGCCAGTCAGTGTGCAAAATTTTGTTACAATCGGTCACCATTTGACCATAGCTCCCATATAAAAAACTTACAGAAACACAAAAATACAAAAAGAAAAGGAGATTTATGTCCGTCTGTCCTTCAGATAAAAGCGCGACAGCTCCTTAACTACAAAAGCTAGAGAGACAAAATTTTACAAAAGTATTTCTGATATGTAACAAAAGTTTTGTACTGAAAATGGGCGAAATCGGTTCACATTTAGTTAGAGCTCCCATATAACCCCGCCCCGGGAAACACATAAATGCTGATAAATTGAGTACAATTGTGATAGCTATGACGACTAAATTTAGTATAGAGAAGTTTTATGCAACTATTGGTCAGTATATCAAATTTTATAGGAATCGGTCCATATTTGACTATAGCTTTCATATAAAAAACACTCCCGGAAACCAAAAAAATGTTTAGCAAGGACCAGTTAAAAGCTATTAAATTAGAAACTGTGACAGCTATTGCCACTAAATTTTGCAAGAATAAGCCCTGTATAAATACCAGCCAGTGTGTGAAATTTTGTTACAATCGGTCAACATTTGGCTATAATTCTTATATATTTATATTACATCCCCTTTTTTATATCTACAATCAAAAAGATTCGGAGGTACAAGCAGCATATTAAGATTATGTATATGGTAGATGCATTAGGAACTCCTAACAAAATATATGGACCTGTCGTATTACTATCAACTTCTTTATCTTAACTTAATATTAAGCTAAACGAAAAGTATTTAACAACTTATTAATGTAAAACTATACCCGGTTACGATAACGAATTTTTTTCAAAGTAAATAATTACTAGGGAAACCACTTAAACACTTTTGAATCTTGAACTATAAAGCTACTGCAACCGAAGTTATTCCAAATATTTTACCAACAATACCAACTAGCGTAACAACTTTTTTCCAATTTGGTCCACGTTTTGAATTTGCTGCAGCCTCGTAGATATATGAGATATGTTTCTAAATTTAACACAACTTGATGGTGGGTATATAAGATTCGGCACAGCCGAATATAACACTCTTACTTGTTATATCTACAATCAAAAAGATTCGGAGGTACAAGCAGCATATTAAGATTATGTATATGGTAGATGCATTAGGAACTCCTAACAAAATATATGGACCTGTCGTATTACTATCAACTTCTTTATCTTAACTTAATATTAAGCTAAACGAAAAGTATTTAACAACTTATTAATGTAAAACTATACCCGGTTACGATAACGAATTTTTTTCAAAGTAAATAATTACTAGGGAAACCACTTAAACACTTTTGAATCTTGAACTATAAAGCTACTGCAACCGAAGTTATTCCAAATATTTTACCAACAATACCAACTAGCGTAACAACTTTTTTCCAATTTGGTCCACGTTTTGAATTTGCTGCAGCCTCGTAGATATATGAGATATGTTTCTAAATTTAACACAACTTGATGGTGGGTATATAAGATTCGGCACAGCCGAATATAACACTCTTACTTGTTATATCTACAATCAAAAAGATTCGGAGGTACAAACAGCGTATGAAAAATGCACCAATATCCAACCTTTAAATACGGTATTAGACTCTCCCAGCAAAATATATGGACCTGTCGTATTATGAGCTTAAATTTTGTGCAAAGTAAATACTAGGGAAACCACTTACATACTTTTAAATGTTGAACTATAAAGCTCCTGCAACCAAATTTAGTCCAAATATTTTGCTAACAATACCAACTAGCGTAACAACTTTTTTCGAATTTGGTCCACATTTTGAGTTAGCTGCACCTCGTATATATATATGAAAGATATTTCTAACTTGATGGTGGGTATATAAGATTCGGCACAACCGAATATAACACTCTTACTTGTTTTTTTTTTTTTTTTTTTTTGAAAAAGTAAAAAAAGTTGATGGGGGAATAATTAAATATAAAGAAAAATTTCAAACATATGAGCGTAAGAAGAGTTTGTTAAAATATTAATATTAAATTACACTTTAAGTCTTAGAAGATTTATTTCAAATTATCAATTTTGAAAGAAGGGAAACAAAAGATGAAAAATTTAATAGGGAGCAGTTAAAGAGATTTTGATTATTCCACTTTTGAAAAAGAAAAATGGAAAAAGGATTTGAGTTATTAAATCCTTTAAAAGAATATCTTAAATATAATCTTCGTATTGTCTGCACCCCTCGTTATACATACAACATAAAACAATTCCCTTTAATTTCAATTTTCTATACATTTTATCCTAAATTTTCTTACCCTTAACTCTTCAAAACCTTTCCAAAAATCACCTTTAATAAATTTTATTTCAATATTGCTGAAAACATATTTATAACAAGTATTTTCCACAAAATAAACCTCATTTCTGTTAAAAATCATTTCAAATTTCGCTAACCTTTTCCAATACTTGTTTCCACATCATTAGCCATTTTAAATCTAACAGTCATTTTTTTAAACTAAATTCCCCGAAATACAAACAATTTCTTGTTTTAAAATTCAATTTTCAATCCTTTTCCATTTACGTAAACAAACCCCAAACCCGAATAATAATGTTCACATTCCTATAGCATATACACAGGCTGACTGCCTGCCTACCTCTCTAATTCAATTTATGCTGCCAAAACACATGAATGTAAAGCCCCACAAAACAACCGAATGCCTCTATAGAATTTCATTAATTTTACAAATAAATCAGTATCGTCTGTCTATTATTTAATGGGATTTTAGGTTTGACAAATACCAGCCAATTCAACATCTTTTAACACAAACAACAAAATAGGAAGATAAGCGGGAAGATATGGGGATTTGGGGCCTTTCGAAATTTTGACATGACATTAGTTAGTCAATATTTGACTTTAGAATGCCTAAGAATTGCTTAAAATAATTATATGAGTTTCTAGGGTCTTAATAGATTTCTTAAACACATACTATTCAAGATGTTTCTATAATTTCTTATAAAGAATATCTACCCCTGCTTTCTCATCCTAGACTCCCAGTGGAGCATTCGGCTTTAACAATCCTCTTATATCAGACTCTATTGCAAGGCGAACCTGCTAGAAAGTGGACCTTCTTCACTTTCTAGCAGGTTCACCGAGACGGCGGCACTTTCCCAGTGAATTCAATCGAAAGCTTAAGCGCGCTTGTCAAGCATTGTTTTTATTTGGCCTTCGACTTGTATAACCTATCCACTGCCATTTCCGCTTATGTAACTCTAGAAAAGAAGGGAAATAGTTTGTAAGCAATAGCCTTTCATGTGCACATCCATGGCAATTGTGCGTTTCCAAGTTTCGTAACCATTTTGAAATTAATTTATTGCTGATATTTGCCGAGATTTCGAAATAATTTTTTTTTTTGATTTCTAGCCCAGCTAAAACAACAATAGCATTGACAAGATACTTTCTTTCGCTATCTTTCGCTAACACTTGTAGTAACCTCGAACGAAATTTACCTCTATATAGGAGTCGACATTTACCCCTATATTGGAGTCGACATTTAAAATCCAAGTACATTGCCCAAAATAAGTTCAGAATTTTCATTGGCATATTACGATTCTCTAAAATTCTCAGCATATAGCTCGATCAGCGCTAAAATATTCGGAGTTCGGAACTCATTATATTGCCAAAAACTAATCTTCAGCGATTTTCTCTAAATACAAACTAATTTTTCCAGAATTTAGAGGAAACTGCGTCGAATATTCTGTTCAAAATTACTCGACTTAGGTTAGGTTAGGCAGGCAGCCGATGTTAAGTCAGCGTCACTTGGGTCCTAGAAACGGTCCCTTTGTGGTACCTGCAGGGGATAGACTGGAAAAGAAAACATAGATAATTAATTCCAGGCCACCGGTGAGAATGTCAATACTCGCTAGCTCGGATAAATCATACAGATGAAGTGCCCCCAGATAAAGAGCCCTCAATATTGAAAAAGCGGGTCAGTGGCAGAGAAGATGAGTTACCGTTTCCTTCTCTTCGACTTTGTGACAGCTGCGACCATAGTCATTGTTTTATAGGTTAAGCCTTCTGACATGCAGCCCAAAAATACAGTGACTTCTTAGGGGCTGTTCACATATTATGTAACGCTATTTCCGCAGATTTATACCCCCCTCCCCCCTGTGTAACATATTTTAATAGAAATACGCATAAAAAATTCCTCTACCGTAACAGAATTCATACCCCATCCCCCCAAGAGCGTTACGTAATGTGTGAACAGCCCCTTATGGTTGAGATTAGTTTGCGGAGTCTGTGGCGAGGTAGAGAAACCAAGCATTTTTAACGTTTATTGTTATAGGTGGGCCACATTTGCCTGAATATTAAACAAGTGGTTTCAATGGATCAGGTGTTCTGCGCTGATCCATAAAGAAGTTGCCTAATTACTGATTTGCATGCGGATATCGATAAGTCCGTAAATTGATCGATGTCAAACCGCAGTAATGCCATAATGACTAAGCACTGTTTTAATGGGTGAAGGGAGTGTAGAGGAAGCCAGCAAATTTGGCCAATCCGCTCACAAATCAGTCGAATCATCCCTTTTTATACCCACGATCAAAAAGAATGGGGGGTATATTGAGATTGTCATTCCGTTTGTAATATCCTTAATATTGGCTCAAAAACCTTATGAAATTTTAAGACGATTGAGCGATGACCGTCTGTCCAACAGTCCGTCTGTCTGTCTGTCTGTCTGTCTGTCTGTCTGTCTGTCTGTCTGTCTGTCTGTCTGTCTGCTGTCTGTCTGCTGTCTGTCTGTCTGTCTGTCTGTCTGTCTGTCTGTCTGTCTATCTATCTGTCTGTCTGTCTGTCTGTCTGTCTGTCTGTCTGTCTGTCCGTCTGTCTGTCTGCTGTCGGCACGATAAAACCTTAACAAAAAGATATAGGTCACTGAAATTTGGCACAAATATTCTTCATTTCTTGGAAAATTTTGGTATTGAAATCGACTCACATTTGACCATAGCTCCCGTATAACCTCGTCTAGGCTAATCGCTTATTTGCTAATAAATGACAAATTATAACAGCTATGATGACAAAATTTGGTATCTAGAAGTTTTACATAAGCACTAGGCAGCATATAAAATTTCATCGAAATAGGTTCACATTTTACCATAGCTCCCATACAAAAAACTTACTTAAACAGCCTAAATGTCACCTAAAATACACTTAAATGCCAAATAATCTAATAGTATAACAGATATAATCACTAAATTTGGCACAAGAAAGTCTTATATCAATGCCAGCCAGTGCATAAAATGTCACAATCGGTCACCATTTGATCATAGAATTTCCTAAAAGATTATTTCAGAAGGCCGTTCATAGCTTAGGCCCAGCTATTATTCCCTTTCCCTAAGTACTCACATGATACCAAAACACTCTAACTCACAGACATTCACCCACCGATACACACTCAATCATACATGCAACAATTTTAATTATACGGTTGGTATTTTGTCTGCCCGAATAACAAGAGTACCCAGGAAGGAAACTAAACAATAGAGGAGGCTTTTACGAGTGCCAAAAAAAAAATCATCAATACAAGAAGGACAACGTGAGCACAGCGAATAATAGCAAATGTATGTTACGCAAGAGTTCGAAAATAGGGTATGGCTGAGTATAAATGTGTGTGTGTTTTGAAAAGATTTGTTGTTTGAATAACTGCCCAGTAGTTGGAAATTAGTGGAATGCCTGTGATATTAAAGAATTTTTTAAGAGATTTTTAGATATGCTTAATATGGGCTATGCAAAAAGGGGTCAATAAGTCCCTTTTTCATGATCAGAAATAGCTAAAATCTCTAGTTATTTTACAAATACTGGAGACTTTGTTTAAATTCAAAACTGCTGGGCAGAGCTACCTATTGTTTAGCAGTCTATCATGCACGTATATCCTCAAAATACATAGTCAAGTGATTTTCAATGATGTTTGATGTAATAAAAATAACATAAAGGCCCAAGCGGGATAATAAGCGAGATATGTTTGGACCTACAATACCTTATATCTTTCAAATCTTAGACTTTGAAGGTCCTTAATTTTACAAAACTTTAAAAATCAATGGCTTAGCCTCAGCAACCAACAGGTGCTCAAAAAGATATTGGTGGATTTTTCGCTGTTACAAATAACAGCTCAAGCGGATTATACTAACCACCCAAAAACCTCCAGGGCTGAAAAAATAGTTAAATTAAAAAAAAATGTACATAAGCTCCCATAAAAGAGCAGATGAATGGAAATTTGCAATTCAGCTGGAGTAGCTCTCTACATGGTTACTAAAGTACGAGCAAGCATGAAGAACATGTTCAATCTGATATCACTCAAGTACTAGGGGATGTGTGATGATGAATAAATGAATAGAAAATCGTGGTTATATATAAGAAGGGAGATAGTGGTTAAAGAGGGAGCACGAAAGAAATTTTTATAAAAAGATGAAAATAAGATTATTTAGTTTTAGAAGTTATAAGCACAAACTAAACAAGTAAGAGTGTTATATTTGGCTGTGCCGAATCTTATATACCCACCATCAAGTTGTGTTAAATTTAGAAATATCTCTCATATTTCTACGAGGGTACAGCTAATTCAAAATGTGGACCAAATTCGAAAAAAGTTGTTACGCTAGTTGATATTGTTGGTAAAAGCCTTGGACTAAATTCGGTTGCCATAGCTTTATAGTTCAACATTTAAAAATATTTAAGTGGTTTCCCCAGTATTTACTTTGATCAAAATTCGGTCTCATAACCGGGTATAGTTTTACATTAATAATTTGTTAAATACTTTTCGTTATGTTTAATATGTAGTTAGACTAAACATGTCAATAGTAATACAGCAGGGCCATAATTTTCGTTAGGAGTTCCTAATGCATCCATCATATATAAAGTCTGGGCTGAACATTAATTGATGCCTATCTAATTTCATAGGTGCAATCTTAATATAATGAATGTACCTCTAAATCTTTTGGGTTGTAGATATAAAAAGGAGATGTTATATATATAAGAATTATAGCTAAATATTAAACGATTATAAAAAATTTTACACACTGGCTGGTATATATATAGATAGAGCTTATTCTTACAAAATTTCTAATTTAATAGCTTTTAACTGGCCTTTGCAAAAATTTTTGGTTTTCGTGAGTATTTTTTATATCAAAGCTAAAGTCAAATATGGACTGATTCCTATAAAATTTGATAAACTGATCAAAGTTGCATAAAACTTCAGTATTTTAAATTTAGTCGTCATAGCTATTTTAATTTTATTCAATTTAACAACATTCATGCGTTTCCCGGGGCGGGGTTTTATGGGAGCTCTAACTAAATTTGAACCGATATTGTCCATTTTCAACACACAACTTTTTTAAAAAATCCAAAATACTTTTGTAAAATTTTGTCCCTCTAGCTCTTTCCGTTAAGGCGCTTTTGTCTGACGGACAGACCGACATAAACAACCTTTTCTTTATGTATTTTTGTGTTTCCATAAGTTTTTATGTGGGAGCTATGTTCAAATGGTGACCGATTGCGACAAAATTTTGCACACTGGCTGGCATTGACATAATTGTGCTTAATTAAGTCTTACTAGCTTTGCCAGATATGAAGAATATTTTTACTAATCAGTGAGGTAGCTCCTTTCTTTTAGGCGTTATCGTGATTTCAACAGACAGACTTGCAGACAGACGGGCAGACAGGCAGGCAGACAGACAGACAGACAGACAGACAGACAGACAGACAGACAGACAGACAGACAGACAGACAGACAGACAGACAGAGAGACAGACAGACAGACAGACAGACACACAGACAGAAAGACAGACAGACACACAGACAGAAAGACAGACAGACAGACAGACAGACAGACAGACAGACAGACAGACAGACAGACAGACCGACAGACAGACAGACAGACAGACAGACAGACAGACAGACAGACAGACAGACAGACAGACAGACAGACAGACAGACAGACAGACAGACAGACAGACAGACAGACAGACAGACATACAGACAGACAGACAGACAGACAGACAGACAGACCGACAGACAGACAGACAGACAGACAGACAGACAGACAGAAAGAAAGAAAGAAAGAAAGACAGACAGACAGACACACAGACAGGCAGATAGACACACAGACAGACAGACACACAGACAGGCAGATAGACAGACAGACAGACAGAAAGACAGACAGACAGACAGACAGACAGACAGACAGACAGACAGACAGACAGACAGACAGACAGAAAGAAAGAAAGACAGACAGACAGACACACAGACAGGCAGATAGACACACAGACAGACAGACACACAGACAGGCAGATAGACAGACAGACAGACGGACATCGCTCAATCGTCTTAGAATTTTATAAGGATTCAGAATATATATCATTTTTGGTTTTTGAGCCAATATTAAGGAAATTACAAACGGAATGACAATCTCAATATACCCCCCATTCTTTTTGATGGTGGGTATAACAATAATATACATTTTTGATGACTTGAATACAGTGAAAAAGAAGATCCAAACTCTAGTCTCCAAATAGTAAAAGACTTTATTCTTCGTCTACATTCTTTATGTATGTAACAATTTACATGGTTATTATACCCTTCACCACCATAGGTGGAAAGGTTATTATAAGTTTGTGCTGATGTATATAACGCATAGAAATATTTGTCTTAGACCCATCTTTTAGTATACCAATAGGCTTATAATCACTTTCTGAGTCGATGTAGCGATGTCCGTCCATCTGGCTGGCTGGACCCCCACATAAACCTTGTAATCAAACCACAGGTCGCAATTCTAAAGATAATTTGATGAAATTTGCCACAGATCATTTTTTTGATAATGGGACCATGTCTATTGAAATTCGTCAAAATTGGTCCATTATTTATGGTACCTCCCATAGGTCCCACTTCTCTGAATTCATATATTGGCCACAAAATTCAATATTTTTTCATGAAATTTAAAACAATGTAAATTAAAATCATTGTACCAAATTTCGTTAAAATTGGTCCACATTTGACCACAGGTCCTGCACAAACTCTTTTCTCCACAAAATTCACTAAAACGATCATAAATCCGAAAATAATGTGAATTTTATTTGTTTTATTTTTTGCATACATATTATTTGTAACAACTGTAATCAACTTACCAAATTTCGAGATAATCAGTCCACATTTGACCGTAGCTCTCAAATAAGTCCAAATGGCGGAAACAGCTTAAATGTATAAATTTTGAGAATGTGTTTGTATGATGGCAAAATTTAGCAAATATTTGTCTTTGACCTTAGTGGTGAAGGGTATCGTATAGTCGGGCTTGAGCGACTATAGCACTTTCTTACTTGTTTTTTTCTATACATTGTACTAAATGTTAGTGTATCCCTTTGTTGATATACATACATCCGTACATACATATCTATATGTTAAATGATCAAATTGTTTTCTCGTCTGCTGATAGACATCATGAATAAATATTCTAAAAGTTTAGTATACTAATTTGTAAATAGTTTGATTAAGGGCCTACAAGAATTTTACAAATCCTAACGAATATTGTTAATAGGATATTTAAAGCGAACAATTTTCGAAATGTATTTATTTCGTTTAAATGGAACTTTCGAGTACAGGAAAATGAAATGTAATAAAAATCAAAGGTGTTATGTAATTGCCTTAATCGGAAATGTTGTAATACAAAAATGCGGACAAAATACATTTGAATAGTAATAGAAATGAACATGGACAACAATCGTAACAAACAAATCTATGTATAGAGCCAAGCACAAAAGACTAAAAACAAAAGACAAAAGACTAATTAAAAATAAAAACAACAGATAATATCATGAATTGTAACTAGAAATCTAGGTCATATTATGACAGGACCATGCACAGACTATGACTAGAGCAAAGACTTTATTATATTAAAATTTGGCACTTCCATACATTGATTTGCCGTATGGTCGTTTTAAAAAGTCCCATAAAAAGATAGCTTTTGCTATAATTTAGAAAGAACTAATGAAGACGATTATCCAATGAGAGAAAGCCAAGGCATACACACATGCTCATGAATGTATAATGTTTGTATGTTTGCGTTTATGTGTTTTTAATTGGTTTTTAATCACTTTAATTTCATACTTGACAGAAAGAATGTATGGAGTGCAATATCTTATATGTCTTCAATTGTGAAACACAATATAGATATGACCTATATGGGAGTGTTACGCCCACTAGAGATTCCAAAATTGTTTCTGACCTATGTTAATCCCAAAACTTAACTTACTTAAATGGGCCATATTTAAAACTCTTATGGTCAAAGGCCCAACATATTTTAGAATTCCATGTGCTTCTATTTTCTGCGCTACTCTTCAATTTCGTAGGCCAAACTTTGAAAGATTTTCTTCTTCTTTTCTTCTTCAGATGGTCTTCAAAATCAATCATCAAATAATTTACAAGCTATCGTCAATTAATCATACGGCAATTATTCAACAATCACCAAATGATAATCAAACAAGCTTCAAATACCAGTAAAACAATCATCAAATAATCATTAAACAATCAACTCATTAATCAGCTGTTAAAAAATCATCAAATGATCGTCAACTATCATCAAATAATCATCAACTGTCATCAAACGATCGTCAACTTATTGCTAAATAATCAAAAACTCGTCAGAGAATCATCAAACAATCACCAAATATCATCAAACAATCACCAAAAAGGTTCAAATAATCAAAAAAAATCGTCAAACAATTGTCAAGCAACCATCAGACAATAGTCAAATTATCATCAAACAGTCGTAAAAAAATCCTAAAAATCTTAAATCAATCTCCAAACATGGTCAAACAATCTTTGAACAATCGTTAAGCAAACATCAAACAATCGTAAAACATTTATTGAGCAATAATTAAAAATCATCAAGTAAGCTTGCGTCAGTTGCCAACCAATCATCATACAACTATCAACAATCGTCAAAAGCCATCCAACAATCGTCAACTATCAACAAACAATCAGCCAATCGTTCAACAATAATCAAACAATCATCAACATTCATCAAAAAATCGTTAAAAAATTACCAAAAAAACAATCGTCCAAAACTTGTTTAATAACCATCAAACAATCGTCAAACAATTATCAAACAGTAGTCAACAAAATCCTCAAAAGTCTTCAAACAATCGCCAGTCAATCGTAAAATAATTATACAATAATAATAAAAATTTAACAAGCAGTCTTCCGTCAATCGCCAATCAATCGTCAAATAACTATCAAACAATCATCAACAATCATCAAACAATCATCAACAACCATCCAACAATCATCAAATATCACCAAACAATCAGTAAATCAAACGATCAAAAAATGGTTTAACAACCATCAAACAATCATTAACATTTATCAAACAAAATCTTTAAATGTCTTTAAAAAATCTTCGAACAACAGTCAAACAAACATCAAACGATCTCCGGTATTTCGTTTAAAAATTATTGAACTATAATTAAAAATCGTTGAACAGTCTTCCGTCAATCGCCAAACAATTATCAAACAACTATCAAACAATCATCAAACAATCGTCAACTATTACCAAACAATCAGTAAATCGTTAAACGATTATCAACATTCATCATACAATCGCCAACAAATTATCAGAAAACATTTGTCAAACAACCATCAAACAATAATCAAACAGTCATCTAAAAATCTTCAATAGTCGTCAAATGTCTTTAAACAATCATCAAACAATTCTTAAGCAATTATTTAACTGTAATTAAAAATCATCAAACAGTCTTCCATACATCATCAATTATTCATCTAACAACTATCAAATAGTTCGTTCAAAATCTTCAAGCAATCATCAAACCATAGCCAGTCAAAAAATTAACTATTGTTCAACAATCGTCAAACAATTACTTAAATCCGTGCAGTCGTTTTCCGATCTTAGATAAATCAAAAAAGTGGGCGTTTTAATCGCTAAGTATTATCAATATCTGTGAGCCGGATATTGAGCCGTTTTCCGATTTAAGATAAATCAAAAAAGTGATATTTTTTTTCTTTCACTTAAAACTAAAATTGAATTGCTACGAACATTTAAGAAAAAGTGTTCCTAAAAATGAGCGTGGTCCAATTGCTTGAGCGCTATGGCATAGTAATAAACATTTACACCAATATCTCTTAGGATACTAGAATATCGTCCATAGCAAGGTTGTATAGGGATATAGATCACCGACTTGTGGTGTTAGCATTTCAATAACTATATTCAAGTCACATAACCAACGTGGCCCTAATACGTCTCTTTATAGGAATATCGAACACAGCTTCCTAATACTAAAGTCCACAACATGACAAGAAAGATATATGATACTACAAGCTCGTTATTTGACTAAAATCGTGGTCCTAAAAAGATAATCCATATTAGTTACTACATTTTATACCTTTTTCTCAAAAGATGCCAAACATTTGTTTGAAGCTATATATATCTACAAACAGAAGTAAAAATTTAGATATGAAGTTTTGTTAAATTTTTTGCAACCGAAATAATTTAAAATATCCCTAAAGTATGCTATAAAATATTTACTAATTTTTTTTCTCGGTCGGTTTAAAATGCTATGATTTGAATAATATAACATATAATAAGCACTAAGACTAGATTCTATGAATAAAGATTTTGAGTAAAGACCATGACTAGAGCTAAGCAGGATTTTCTATTTGTTTCATCTAATTGCCTTCGATGCAATTATAACTCTTAGGATCTGATTTTTGTTTCAAGATGAAAGTTATGAATAAATAATTATGTTTGTTTTGTCAAATTAATTAAATATTCTGCCAATATTTATCAAGCAAACATCAGGTGTTGTGTGAAGTTAGCGATAAAAAAGGGTTAAAACAAATAAAACGTAAGTCTTAAAACTTTTATATTATACCAAAAACAAATTTCTTAGACCTATTTCTGGATGATGAAATGTCCCTCCAAGTGTTTCCTTAACTTAACCAAATCTTGTTACTTAGGATAAAATATGAGAAACATGTCTGTAGTGCGTAAGCCAGAGAAATAAAAATAAGCATTTGTTATTTATAACCATTTAAATTACTTAGCATACTTTTGGGAATATTTTATGTGTAAAATTAAGAGCATACTTTAAGTAGCTAAGAATAAAAATAAAAACGTTAGTAATATTCATTTCTTTCTCATTTGGTTTATAAACTGAAAAAAATAAACTTTGAATTTTTCATTTCATTTTAATAATATTTGGCTGCAGGTTTTTGTGAATTATATTTTTTCTCTACTGGCTTTTTTTCTCGGTCGGTACTTCGGTGTTTGGCTGAGTAATGAGTTGTAATTTCTTTATTTCATAGCATATTTTTTAGCACCAAAAATATAATTATTCACTTCTGTATGGAAAAGTTTGTTTTTTTTTTTTGTTTTCATTTCAAATTTCAATTTTTTTTCTATAGCAGACATTTAGGAGTTGAGCTAGAAATTCGTTTGGGGATGGGAAATGAAATTGTTTGGAATTCATTCTTTGTTTTTGTGTGTTCGAGAAGACAAAATGTTCAACAATTTTAATTAACTCAACTTATTTTCATATTTAGGTTTTTCATTTTTGTGCTCATTCATCTTAAGTTATGAGTACTTTTTCCACGTTATTAAATTGTTGAAATAATTTTTTATGTTGATATTATGATTAATTGAAATTGCACTGGGCAACAATAATAATGACTAGAGTAAAGAATTTTTCATAAGGCGCTTTTTATCTTTATATTAAGACAAAATAAAATATTTATTTTAAAAGACCCAGTTTTTTTGATATATCATCCACGTCTTCGATAGGTGACCTTCCCGCAACCAGATCTTTTTAATAAGGTTCTGGATTTATACAACGTCACAATCATTTCTGTCATGGAAGATACTAAATACTAGGCAGAACTGTATTCCTTACTTTAGGCATTAACAGTAAAAGTAATAGTAAAAGTAAATATAGTAATAGCATTACTTACATATATGGCCTGAATTTGTATTTGTATTAGTATTAGTATTAGTATTAGTATTAGTATTAGTATTAGTATTAGTATTAGTATTAGTATTAGTATTAGTATTAGTATTAGTATTAGTATTAGTATTAGTATTAGTATTAGTATTAGTATTAGTATTAGTATTAGTATTAGTATTAGTATTAGTATTAGTATTAGTATTAGTATTAGTATTAGTATTAGTATTAGTATTAGTATTAGTATTAGTATTAGTATTAGTATTAGTATTAGTATTAGTATTAGTATTAGTATTAGTATTAGTATTAGTATTAGTATTAGTATTAGTATTAGTATTAGTATTAGTATTAGTATTAGTATTAGTATTAGTATTAGTATTAGTATTAGTATTAGTATTAGTATTAGTATTAGTATTAGTATTAGTATTAGTATTAGTATTAGTATTAGTATTAGTATTAGTATTAGTATTAGTATTAGTATTAGTATTAGTATTAGTATTAGTATTAGTATTAGTATTAGTATTAGTATTAGTATTAGTATTAGTATTAGTATTAGTATTAGTATTAGTATTAGTATTAGTATTAGTATTAGTATTAGTATTAGTATTAGTATTAGTATTAGTATTAGTATTAGTATTAGTATTAGTATTAGTATTAGTATTAGTATTAGTATTAGTATTAGTATTAGTATTAGTATTAGTATTAGTATTAGTATTAGTATTAGTATTAGTATTAGTATTAGTATTAGTATTAGTATTAGTATTAGTATTAGTATTAGTATTAGTATTAGTATTAGTATTAGTATTAGTATTAGTATTAGTATTAGTATTAGTATTAGTATTAGTATTAGTATTAGTATTAGTATTAGTATTAGTATTAGTATTAGTATTAGTATTAGTATTAGTATTAGTATTAGTATTAGTATTAGTATTAGTATTAGTATTAGTATTAGTATTAGTATTAGTATTAGTATTAGTATTAGTATTAGTATTAGTATTAGTATTAGTATTAGTATTAGTATTAGTATTAGTATTAGTATTAGTATTAGTATTAGTATTAGTATTAGTATTAGTATTAGTATTAGTATTAGTATTAGTATTAGTATTAGTATTAGTATTAGTATTAGTATTAGTATTAGTATTAGTATTAGTATTAGTATTAGTATTAGTATTAGTATTAGTATTAGTATTAGTATTAGTATTAGTATTAGTATTAGTATTAGTATTAGTATTAGTATTAGTATTAGTATTAGTATTAGTATTAGTATTAGTATTAGTATTAGTATTAGTATTAGTATTAGTATTAGTATTAGTATTAGTATTAGTATTAGTATTAGTATTAGTATTAGTATTAGTATTAGTATTAGTATTAGTATTAGTATTAGTATTAGTATTAGTATTAGTATTAGTATTAGTATTAGTATTAGTATTAGTATTAGTATTAGTATTAGTATTAGTATTAGTATTAGTATTAGTATTAGTATTAGTATTAGTATTAGTATTAGTATTAGTATTAGTATTAGTATTAGTATTAGTATTAGTATTAGTATTAGTATTAGTATTAGTATTAGTATTAGTATTAGTATTAGTATTAGTATTAGTATTAGTATTAGTATTAGTATTAGTATTAGTATTAGTATTAGTATTAGTATTAGTATTAGTATTAGTATTAGTATTAGTATTAGTATTAGTATTAGTATTAGTATTAGTATTAGTATTAGTATTAGTATTAGTATTAGTATTAGTATTAGTATTAGTATTAGTATTAGTATTAGTATTAGTATTAGTATTAGTATTAGTATTAGTATTAGTATTAGTATTAGTATTAGTATTAGTATTAGTATTAGTATTAGTATTAGTATTAGTATTAGTATTAGTATTAGTATTAGTATTAGTATTAGTATTAGTATTAGTATTAGTATTAGTATTAGTATTAGTATTAGTATTAGTATTAGTATTAGTATTAGTATTAGTATTAGTATTAGTATTAGTATTAGTATTAGTATTAGTATTAGTATTAGTATTAGTATTAGTATTAGTATTAGTATTAGTATTAGTATTAGTATTAGTATTAGTATTAGTATTAGTATTAGTATTAGTATTAGTATTAGTATTAGTATTAGTATTAGTATTAGTATTAGTATTAGTATTAGTATTAGTATTAGTATTAGTATTAGTATTAGTATTAGTATTAGTATTAGTATTAGTATTAGTATTATAATGCGATTAAAGTTTTCATTGCGTGCGGTTGTGCTTTTTTCTAGCTCCGATTAAAACAAAGAAAAAACAGTGTTTAAAAAACCTAAAAAAATTAAAAAAAATCAAAAACAGTGTTTGAGAAGTGTTTAAAACAATCTGCCAAAAAATTTTCTACAAAAATTTGTGTTTAATATAAAAAATTTAATAAAAATTGTTTTTAAAACAATCCAAAAATTCAAAAAATATTTCTCTTTAAGAACAAAAAAGAAAAGAAAACCATAAAAATGAATAATTGTGACCTTTGTACCAAGGAATTACCCACGAAATTTGTCGTTTGCACTGCTTGTAACTCGCAGTATCATTTTTCCTCATGTTGCTCACTAGCTGAAAAGACATACGAGTGCATGAATTTGGAAAAGAGAACCAAATGGAGATGCCAAAAATGCAAAACCCGAACCGCGTCTACAAGTAGCAACAACTCCTACCACATCATTGTGGATAACTCTCCCATACCGCCACAACAAAAACAACAAAGAGAAGATGATAGAGAAGAGAATGGTGACACTAAGAGATTTAAGGAGTCTCCGTCATTAAGTGAGATAAGTAAATCGTATATCGATCTAAAGTCTGATGTAAATTTAATCAAAACAAACATAAGCGATATAAATACCACTATGCTGGAATTGTCAAACGTAATTAAAAACAACACCCAAACTAATGCAAACCTCCAAGCAACACTCAACTCTATCACAGGCACCCTTGCAAATATTAATGCCCAGCTTAAAGAAATGTATGAAAGCAACAAGGAGAGAGATATGCAAATAAATGAAATGTCAAACAAAATAAACAACATAGAACAACAGCTGTTAAACAGAAATATAGAAATTAAAAACATAACTAACGAAAACCTTCAACCCAATGAAATAATAAAAAGAATAGGCAGCTCGGTAGACATAGAAATCACCGATGCTGATATTAGTCAATCCTATCGATTAAAAAAGACCCAAAAAGTTATTGTAGAATTTAACTCAGTAAACAAGAAAAGAGAATTTATGAAAAAAATTAAACGTCATAGAGTTGAATCAAATATAATAAATGATAACAACGATGGAAACAAATATATATACATAAATGAACAGCTTACGATGCATAAACGTCGCCTGCTTTGGCAAGCAAAAACGAAAGCTAAAGAGATGAACTGGCAATTCGTTTGGGTTCGTAATGGTTACATTTATGCCAAAAAAAATGAAATTTCCAAACCGATTTTAATAAACAACTCTTCTGATATTGAGCTTATTACCTCTGCAATTTAAAAACATTCCCAATTCTTTATTTTTTTATTTTTACTCATATGCTTTAACCCAAATCTTTAGAAACAAACTTAAAACAAAATGCTAAATAATTTTCTTGAAATAAATACATCATTTCAAAGTTATCCGACGTCCACTATTTATATGAATATTCGTTCACTGCGGTCAAACTTCATACCATTTCTTTCTTCTGTTCATCACATACTAAACAACATAAACTTTATTCTTCTGGTTGAAACCAACATTACCGATGCAGAAACTGGTTGAAACCAACATTACCGATGCAGAAAATCATATCTTCAATATAAGTGGCTTCAACTCGTATTTTTTAAATAGAGAAGGGAGGGGAGGTGGTATTGCTGTGTACACAAGAGACAATATTATCAGCTCGTCAATTTCTCTTAAAACAAACTCTTTTGAAGCTATACAAACAGATGTAACATGTAATAACAAATCTTATACTCTTCTTACAATTTATCGCCCACCATGCAAAAATGTAAATGAGTTCATAATAGAACTAGAAAAAACAATAAGCTACATAAAAAACAAAAAAGACTTAATTATCATTGGGGACATAAACATCGATATTCGCGCTCAAAACATCACAACAATAAAATACAGTCAGATGCTATCATCCAACGGCTTACAATGTGTTATTAACGAAAGTACTAGGGAAGACATAACAAAACAAACAAGTACCTGCATTGACCACCTACATGTGAGAAACAACAAAGCAACAACAAAAATACAGGCTGCTGTAATAAAAACAAACATCAGTGATCATTACTCTTTATATTATGCGATATACGATGATAGTGAAAAAGAAAAAGAAAAAAGACAGAGTGAAGAAAGCTTACTTTTTCAGGGTACTAAAATAAATAATATTAAAGTAAACAAATACATACGTGATTTTAATTGGAGTGTTTCAACAGTACAAAATTTAAGTGCTAATGAAATATTTAATAAAATTTATGAAACTTTCAAAGAAATTTATAATAAATCAAAACAAAAACCAAAAATAATAAAACAGAGAAATGTGAATCCGTGGTTAAATGATTATTTACTTAAAAGCTGTGACATACGGGATAAACTTTACACGAAATGGATGAATAATAAAAAGAATAAAACATACGAAAATCAATACAAAAAATTTAGAAATGTTCTAAATAAAAAACTAATCTTTGCTAAAAACGATTATTACAAAATAAAATTTATAGAAAACAGAAACAATATGCGTGTCACTTGGCAACTAATCAATGAATTAACTGGTAAAAAATTAAATAATATAGACAACATCATAATTAAAAACTTTAAAAACGATAACGTTTTAGAAATTGCCAATAATTTTGCAAAAAATTTTAATATAAATGTTACAAAAATTATACATAAATGTGATATTAATACCTTCTTTTATCAAAAGCCTTTTTTACCAAACTCAATGTTTTTAACAAATACAACCGATGAAGAAATTTATTATATTTTACAAAACTTAAACTTAAAAAAAGGAGCAGGAGTAGATGATATTAGGCCTATAGACCTGAAAAATAACTCTATGCTGCTCACACCAATCATAACGACTTTTATAAATTCAAGCTTATGCACCTCATCTATACCGGATCTTCTAAAAACTTCAATAATTAGACCTATCTACAAAAGCGGCGTTAAAAATGATTTCAACAATTACAGGCCCATAGCTATATTATCCGTAATTGAAAAAGTTTTGGAGGAGATAGTAGTGAGGAGACTGAATGATTTCTTGGAAAAATTTAAGATTTTGAACCCAAACCAATATGGCTTTCAAAAAGGAAAGAATTTAAATAAACTTCTAGGGAACTTCTCTCAATATATCAACAAATGCCTCAATGAAAATACACACTGCCTGGTCTTATTTATAGATTTCAGGAAAGCCTTCGACACGCTTTCTCACTCAAACCTTCTAGATGTACTAGAAAGGAATGGGATAAGAGGAAATTGCCTGCAATGGTTTAAAAACTATTTAGATCTCAGAACTTACCGTGTAAAGATTAAAGACACTTTAAGCAATGAGACTCAATCAAATAACGGTGTGCCTCAGGGCTCAAAGCTTGGACCCATTTTATATATAATGTATGCAAACGAAATGTTGAACATACTTACTAAGAGTTCAGCCTTTGCATACGCAGATGATACTGCAATAGTTGTTTCAAATAAAGAGGCTAAAATTGCAAATATAATTATGCAAGATGAATTTAATAAAGTTACAAAATGGTGCCACGACAACGGGCTTATAATAAATGCCAACAAAACAAAACTGATGCACATTAAAACAACTCATATGCCTCAATTCAATATTAATATAAAATTTCACAACACCGATTGCATTCACAACCCTAACAATTTAACAACTACTGATTCTTGCTCAACTATCATAGAAGTAGTTAAAACATACAAATATCTTGGAGTGTATGTCGATGAAAATTTTAAATGGAAACCTCATATTCAGTACCTACAAAATAAATTAAAAAAATCGTCATACAGTCTGTATCATTTAAGCAACTGTGCTACATATGAAGTGCTCCGACAAGCTTATTTCTCATTAGTGGAATCGTACCTGCGACATGGAATCACGGCTTGGGGTAGCTCCACCTTTTGCAAAAGCTTGCAACAAACGCAAAACCAAATTCTTAAAACACTATGGAAAAACAAAGAACATAATCAACAACTTGATTACTCGATATTTGAAAACAACAACACAAATTGTAACAACATAAACGGCAACAGCACAAATGGCAACAACACAAATGGCAACAGCACAAACGGCAACAACACAAATGGCAACAGCACAAACGGCAACAACACAAATAGTAACAACACAAATGGTAACAACACAAACGGCAACAACACAAATGGCAACAACACAAACGGCAACAACACAAATGGTAACAACTCAAATGGTAACAACACAAACGGCAACAACACAAATGGCAACAACACAACCGGCAACAACACAAATGGTAATAACACAAATGGCAACTACACAAATGGCAACAACATAAATGGCAATAACGAAAATGGTAACAACACAAATGGTAACAACACAAATGGTAACAACACAAATAGCAACAACACAAATGGCAACAA
Source organism: Stomorhina lunata (assembly GCA_933228675.1). Lineage (NCBI taxonomy): Eukaryota > Metazoa > Arthropoda > Insecta > Diptera > Rhiniidae > Stomorhina > Stomorhina lunata. Next base: position 105,194,662 of record OW121742.1, read on the forward strand.
CACAAATAGTAACAACACAAACGGCAACAACACAAATGGTAACAACACAAACGGCAACAACTCAAATAACATCAACACAAATGGTAACAACACAAATGGCAACAACACAAACTACAACAATCCAAATAGAAAAAAACCCAGCAAAAAAACGAGTCAAAGAAAGAATATTGCAACAGAACTTGATTTACTTAACGTCGAAAGTATATATCAAATAACTTTAATTAATGAATTTCTCAATGATAGTAGATTTCTACAGCCTATTGATCATGAATACAACACGAGGCGTAAGAAAGAAGGAAGATACAAAGTAGAACGTCATAAAAACAATTATGGCAAAGTAACATTAAACGTCAAACTACCCAACATTGTCAATAAAATACCTGTACATTTGCTACAAATAATAAATCCTTACAAAAGAAAGAAGAAACTGAAAAACTTTTTTATAGAATCGCAATGAAAAGCAACATAATATATTAAATAAATTTATCGTAATTTCATTATCCTGCAGACAAGCCGTAATGGCTTCGCGGGACTAGATATAAGATAAAATGTTATATATATTTAAAAAATTTTTCTTGAAATAAATGAATTAAAAAAAAAAAAAAAAAAAAATTAGTATTAGTATTAGTATTAGTATTAGTATTAGTATTAGTATTAGTATTAGTATTAGTATTAGTATTAGTATTAGTATTAGTATTAGTATTAGTATTAGTATTAGTATTAGTATTAGTATTAGTATTAGTATTAGTATTAGTATTAGTATTAGTATTAGTATTAGTATTAGTATTAGTATTAGTATTAGTATTAGTATTAGTATTAGTATTAGTATTAGTATTAGTATTAGTATTAGTATTAGTATTAGTATTAGTATTAGTATTAGTATTAGTATTAGTATTAGTATTAGTATTAGTATTAGTATTAGTATTAGTATTAGTATTAGTATTAGTATTAGTATTAGTATTAGTATTAGTATTAGTATTAGTATTAGTATTAGTATTAGTATTAGTATTAGTATTAGTATTAGTATTAGTATTAGTATTAGTATTAGTATTAGTATTAGTATTAGTATTAGTATTAGTATTAGTATTAGTATTAGTATTAGTATTAGTATTAGTATTAGTATTAGTATTAGTATTAGTATTAGTATTAGTATTAGTATTAGTATTAGTATTAGTATTAGTATTAGTATTAGTATTAGTATTAGTATTAGTATTAGTATTAGTATTAGTATTAGTATTAGTATTAGTATTAGTATTAGTATTAGTATTAGTATTAGTATTAGTATTAGTATTAGTATTAGTATTAGTATTAGTATTAGTATTAGTATTAGTATTAGTATTAGTATTAGTATTAGTATTAGTATTAGTATTAGTATTAGTATTAGTATTAGTATTAGTATTAGTATTAGTATTAGTATTAGTATTAGTATTAGTATTAGTATTAGTATTAGTATTAGTATTAGTATTAGTATTAGTATTAGTATTAGTATTAGTATTAGTATTAGTATTAGTATTAGTATTAGTATTAGTATTAGTATTAGTATTAGTATTAGTATTAGTATTAGTATTAGTATTAGTATTAGTATTAGTATTAGTATTAGTATTAGTATTAGTATTAGTATTAGTATTAGTATTAGTATTAGTATTAGTATTAGTATTAGTATTAGTATTAGTATTAGTATTAGTATTAGTATTAGTATTAGTATTAGTATTAGTATTAGTATTAGTATTAGTATTAGTATTAGTATTAGTATTAGTATTAGTATTAGTATTAGTATTAGTATTAGTATTAGTATTAGTATTAGTATTAGTATTAGTATTAGTATTAGTATTAGTATTAGTATTAGTATTAGTATTAGTATTAGTATTAGTATTAGTATTAGTATTAGTATTAGTATTAGTATTAGTATTAGTATTAGTATTAGTATTAGTATTAGTATTAGTATTAGTATTAGTATTAGTATTAGTATTAGTATTAGTATTAGTATTAGTATTAGTATTAGTATTAGTATTAGTATTAGTATTAGTATTAGTATTAGTATTAGTATTAGTATTAGTATTAGTATTAGTATTAGTATTAGTATTAGTATTAGTATTAGTATTAGTATTAGTATTAGTATTAGTATTAGTATTAGTATTAGTATTAGTATTAGTATTAGTATTAGTATTAGTATTAGTATTAGTATTAGTATTAGTATTAGTATTAGTATTAGTATTAGTATTAGTATTAGTATTAGTATTAGTATTAGTATTAGTATTAGTATTAGTATTAGTATTAGTATTAGTATTAGTATTAGTATTAGTATTAGTATTAGTATTAGTATTAGTATTAGTATTAGTATTAGTATTAGTATTAGTATTAGTATTAGTATTAGTATTAGTATTAGTATTAGTATTAGTATTAGTATTAGTATTAGTATTAGTATTAGTATTAGTATTAGTATTAGTATTAGTATTAGTATTAGTATTAGTATTAGTATTAGTATTAGTATTAGTATTAGTATTAGTATTAGTATTAGTATTAGTATTAGTATTAGTATTAGTATTAGTATTAGTATTAGTATTAGTATTAGTATTAGTATTAGTATTAGTATTAGTATTAGTATTAGTATTAGTATTAGTATTAGTATTAGTATTAGTATTAGTATTAGTATTAGTATTAGTATTAGTATTAGTATTAGTATTAGTATTAGTATTAGTATTAGTATTAGTATTAGTATTAGTATTAGTATTAGTATTAGTATTAGTATTAGTATTAGTATTAGTATTAGTATTAGTATTAGTATTAGTATTAGTATTAGTATTAGTATTAGTATTAGTATTAGTATTAGTATTAGTATTAGTATTAGTATTAGTATTAGTATTAGTATTAGTATTAGTATTAGTATTAGTATTAGTATTAGTATTAGTATTAGTATTAGTATTAGTATTAGTATTAGTATTAGTATTAGTATTAGTATTAGTATTAGTATTAGTATTAGTATTAGTATTAGTATTAGTATTAGTATTAGTATTAGTATTAGTATTAGTATTAGTATTAGTATTAGTATTAGTATTAGTATTAGTATTAGTATTAGTATTAGTATTAGTATTAGTATTAGTATTAGTATTAGTATTAGTATTAGTATTAGTATTAGTATTAGTATTAGTATTAGTATTAGTATTAGTATTAGTATTAGTATTAGTATTAGTATTAGTATTAGTATTAGTATTAGTATTAGTATTAGTATTAGTATTAGTATTAGTATTAGTATTAGTATTAGTATTAGTATTAGTATTAGTATTAGTATTAGTATTAGTATTAGTATTAGTATTAGTATTAGTATTAGTATTAGTATTAGTATTAGTATTAGTATTAGTATTAGTATTAGTATTAGTATTAGTATTAGTATTAGTATTAGTATTAGTATTAGTATTAGTATTAGTATTAGTATTAGTATTAGTATTAGTATTAGTATTAGTATTAGTATTAGTATTAGTATTAGTATTAGTATTAGTATTAGTATTAGTATTAGTATTAGTATTAGTATTAGTATTAGTATTAGTATTAGTATTAGTATTAGTATTAGTATTAGTATTAGTATTAGTATTAGTATTAGTATTAGTATTAGTATTAGTATTAGTATTAGTATTAGTATTAGTATTAGTATTAGTATTAGTATTAGTATTAGTATTAGTATTAGTATTAGTATTAGTATTAGTATTAGTATTAGTATTAGTATTAGTATTAGTATTAGTATTAGTATTAGTATTAGTATTAGTATTAGTATTAGTATTAGTATTAGTATTAGTATTAGTATTAGTATTAGTATTAGTATTAGTATTAGTATTAGTATTAGTATTAGTATTAGTATTAGTATTAGTATTAGTATTAGTATTAGTATTAGTATTAGTATTAGTATTAGTATTAGTATTAGTATTAGTATTAGTATTAGTATTAGTATTAGTATTAGTATTAGTATTAGTATTAGTATTAGTATTAGTATTAGTATTAGTATTAGTATTAGTATTAGTATTAGTATTAGTATTAGTATTAGTATTAGTATTAGTATTAGTATTAGTATTAGTATTAGTATTAGTATTAGTATTAGTATTAGTATTAGTATTAGTATTAGTATTAGTATTAGTATTAGTATTAGTATTAGTATTAGTATTAGTATTAGTATTAGTATTAGTATTAGTATTAGTATTAGTATTAGTATTAGTATTAGTATTAGTATTAGTATTAGTATTAGTATTAGTATTAGTATTAGTATTAGTATTAGTATTAGTATTAGTATTAGTATTAGTATTAGTATTAGTATTAGTATTAGTATTAGTATTAGTATTAGTATTAGTATTAGTATTAGTATTAGTATTAGTATTAGTATTAGTATTAGTATTAGTATTAGTATTAGTATTAGTATTAGTATTAGTATTAGTATTAGTATTAGTATTAGTATTAGTATTAGTATTAGTATTAGTATTAGTATTAGTATTAGTATTAGTATTAGTATTAGTATTAGTATTAGTATTAGTATTAGTATTAGTATTAGTATTAGTATTAGTATTAGTATTAGTATTAGTATTAGTATTAGTATTAGTATTAGTATTAGTATTAGTATTAGTATTAGTATTAGTATTAGTATTAGTATTAGTATTAGTATTAGTATTAGTATTAGTATTAGTATTAGTATTAGTATTAGTATTAGTATTAGTATTAGTATTAGTATTAGTATTAGTATTAGTATTAGTATTAGTATTAGTATTAGTATTAGTATTAGTATTAGTATTAGTATTAGTATTAGTATTAGTATTAGTATTAGTATTAGTATTAGTATTAGTATTAGTATTAGTATTAGTATTAGTATTAGTATTAGTATTAGTATTAGTATTAGTATTAGTATTAGTATTAGTATTAGTATTAGTATTAGTATTAGTATTAGTATTAGTATTAGTATTAGTATTAGTATTAGTATTAGTATTAGTATTAGTATTAGTATTAGTATTAGTATTAGTATTAGTATTAGTATTAGTATTAGTATTAGTATTAGTATTAGTATTAGTATTAGTATTAGTATTAGTATTAGTATTAGTATTAGTATTAGTATTAGTATTAGTATTAGTATTAGTATTAGTATTAGTATTAGTATTAGTATTAGTATTAGTATTAGTATTAGTATTAGTATTAGTATTAGTATTAGTATTAGTATTAGTATTAGTATTAGTATTAGTATTAGTATTAGTATTAGTATTAGTATTAGTATTAGTATTAGTATTAGTATTAGTATTAGTATTAGTATTAGTATTAGTATTAGTATTAGTATTAGTATTAGTATTAGTATTAGTATTAGTATTAGTATTAGTATTAGTATTAGTATTAGTATTAGTATTAGTATTAGTATTAGTATTAGTATTAGTATTAGTATTAGTATTAGTATTAGTATTAGTATTAGTATTAGTATTAGTATTAGTATTAGTATTAGTATTAGTATTAGTATTAGTATTAGTATTAGTATTAGTATTAGTATTAGTATTAGTATTAGTATTAGTATTAGTATTAGTATTAGTATTAGTATTAGTATTAGTATTAGTATTAGTATTAGTATTAGTATTAGTATTAGTATTAGTATTAGTATTAGTATTAGTATTAGTATTAGTATTAGTATTAGTATTAGTATTAGTATTAGTATTAGTATTAGTATTAGTATTAGTATTAGTATTAGTATTAGTATTAGTATTAGTATTAGTATTAGTATTAGTATTAGTATTAGTATTAGTATTAGTATTAGTATTAGTATTAGTATTAGTATTAGTATTAGTATTAGTATTAGTATTAGTATTAGTATTAGTATTAGTATTAGTATTAGTATTAGTATTAGTATTAGTATTAGTATTAGTATTAGTATTAGTATTAGTATTAGTATTAGTATTAGTATTAGTATTAGTATTAGTATTAGTATTAGTATTAGTATTAGTATTAGTATTAGTATTAGTATTAGTATTAGTATTAGTATTAGTATTAGTATTAGTATTAGTATTAGTATTAGTATTAGTATTAGTATTAGTATTAGTATTAGTATTAGTATTAGTATTAGTATTAGTATTAGTATTAGTATTAGTATTAGTATTAGTATTAGTATTAGTATTAGTATTAGTATTAGTATTAGTATTAGTATTAGTATTAGTATTAGTATTAGTATTAGTATTAGTATTAGTATTAGTATTAGTATTAGTATTAGTATTAGTATTAGTATTAGTATTAGTATTAGTATTAGTATTAGTATTAGTATTAGTATTAGTATTAGTATTAGTATTAGTATTAGTATTAGTATTAGTATTAGTATTAGTATTAGTATTAGTATTAGTATTAGTATTAGTATTAGTATTAGTATTAGTATTAGTATTAGTATTAGTATTAGTATTAGTATTAGTATTAGTATTAGTATTAGTATTAGTATTAGTATTAGTATTAGTATTAGTATTAGTATTAGTATTAGTATTAGTATTAGTATTAGTATTAGTATTAGTATTAGTATTAGTATTAGTATTAGTATTAGTATTAGTATTAGTATTAGTATTAGTATTAGTATTAGTATTAGTATTAGTATTAGTATTAGTATTAGTATTAGTATTAGTATTAGTATTAGTATTAGTATTAGTATTAGTATTAGTATTAGTATTAGTATTAGTATTAGTATTAGTATTAGTATTAGTATTAGTATTAGTATTAGTATTAGTATTAGTATTAGTATTAGTATTAGTATTAGTATTAGTATTAGTATTAGTATTAGTATTAGTATTAGTATTAGTATTAGTATTAGTATTAGTATTAGTATTAGTATTAGTATTAGTATTAGTATTAGTATTAGTATTAGTATTAGTATTAGTATTAGTATTAGTATTAGTATTAGTATTAGTATTAGTATTAGTATTAGTATTAGTATTAGTATTAGTATTAGTATTAGTATTAGTATTAGTATTAGTATTAGTATTAGTATTAGTATTAGTATTAGTATTAGTATTAGTATTAGTATTAGTATTAGTATTAGTATTAGTATTAGTATTAGTATTAGTATTAGTATTAGTATTAGTATTAGTATTAGTATTAGTATTAGTATTAGTATTAGTATTAGTATTAGTATTAGTATTAGTATTAGTATTAGTATTAGTATTAGTATTAGTATTAGTATTAGTATTAGTATTAGTATTAGTATTAGTATTAGTATTAGTATTAGTATTAGTATTAGTATTAGTATTAGTATTAGTATTAGTATTAGTATTAGTATTAGTATTAGTATTAGTATTAGTATTAGTATTAGTATTAGTATTAGTATTAGTATTAGTATTAGTATTAGTATTAGTATTAGTATTAGTATTAGTATTAGTATTAGTATTAGTATTAGTATTAGTATTAGTATTAGTATTAGTATTAGTATTAGTATTAGTATTAGTATTAGTATTAGTATTAGTATTAGTATTAGTATTAGTATTAGTATTAGTATTAGTATTAGTATTAGTATTAGTATTAGTATTAGTATTAGTATTAGTATTAGTATTAGTATTAGTATTAGTATTAGTATTAGTATTAGTATTAGTATTAGTATTAGTATTAGTATTAGTATTAGTATTAGTATTAGTATTAGTATTAGTATTAGTATTAGTATTAGTATTAGTATTAGTATTAGTATTAGTATTAGTATTAGTATTAGTATTAGTATTAGTATTAGTATTAGTATTAGTATTAGTATTAGTATTAGTATTAGTATTAGTATTAGTATTAGTATTAGTATTAGTATTAGTATTAGTATTAGTATTAGTATTAGTATTAGTATTAGTATTAGTATTAGTATTAGTATTAGTATTAGTATTAGTATTAGTATTAGTATTAGTATTAGTATTAGTATTAGTATTAGTATTAGTATTAGTATTAGTATTAGTATTAGTATTAGTATTAGTATTAGTATTAGTATTAGTATTAGTATTAGTATTAGTATTAGTATTAGTATTAGTATTAGTATTAGTATTAGTATTAGTATTAGTATTAGTATTAGTATTAGTATTAGTATTAGTATTAGTATTAGTATTAGTATTAGTATTAGTATTAGTATTAGTATTAGTATTAGTATTAGTATTAGTATTAGTATTAGTATTAGTATTAGTATTAGTATTAGTATTAGTATTAGTATTAGTATTAGTATTAGTATTAGTATTAGTATTAGTATTAGTATTAGTATTAGTATTAGTATTAGTATTAGTATTAGTATTAGTATTAGTATTAGTATTAGTATTAGTATTAGTATTAGTATTAGTATTAGTATTAGTATTAGTATTAGTATTAGTATTAGTATTAGTATTAGTATTAGTATTAGTATTAGTATTAGTATTAGTATTAGTATTAGTATTAGTATTAGTATTAGTATTAGTATTAGTATTAGTATTAGTATTAGTATTAGTATTAGTATTAGTATTAGTATTAGTATTAGTATTAGTATTAGTATTAGTATTAGTATTAGTATTAGTATTAGTATTAGTATTAGTATTAGTATTAGTATTAGTATTAGTATTAGTATTAGTATTAGTATTAGTATTAGTATTAGTATTAGTATTAGTATTAGTATTAGTATTAGTATTAGTATTAGTATTAGTATTAGTATTAGTATTAGTATTAGTATTAGTATTAGTATTAGTATTAGTATTAGTATTAGTATTAGTATTAGTATTAGTATTAGTATTAGTATTAGTATTAGTATTAGTATTAGTATTAGTATTAGTATTAGTATTAGTATTAGTATTAGTATTAGTATTAGTATTAGTATTAGTATTAGTATTAGTATTAGTATTAGTATTAGTATTAGTATTAGTATTAGTATTAGTATTAGTATTAGTATTAGTATTAGTATTAGTATTAGTATTAGTATTAGTATTAGTATTAGTATTAGTATTAGTATTAGTATTAGTATTAGTATTAGTATTAGTATTAGTATTAGTATTAGTATTAGTATTAGTATTAGTATTAGTATTAGTATTAGTATTAGTATTAGTATTAGTATTAGTATTAGTATTAGTATTAGTATTAGTATTAGTATTAGTATTAGTATTAGTATTAGTATTAGTATTAGTATTAGTATTAGTATTAGTATTAGTATTAGTATTAGTATTAGTATTAGTATTAGTATTAGTATTAGTATTAGTATTAGTATTAGTATTAGTATTAGTATTAGTATTAGTATTAGTATTAGTATTAGTATTAGTATTAGTATTAGTATTAGTATTAGTATTAGTATTAGTATTAGTATTAGTATTAGTATTAGTATTAGTATTAGTATTAGTATTAGTATTAGTATTAGTATTAGTATTAGTATTAGTATTAGTATTAGTATTAGTATTAGTATTAGTATTAGTATTAGTATTAGTATTAGTATTAGTATTAGTATTAGTATTAGTATTAGTATTAGTATTAGTATTAGTATTAGTATTAGTATTAGTATTAGTATTAGTATTAGTATTAGTATTAGTATTAGTATTAGTATTAGTATTAGTATTAGTATTAGTATTAGTATTAGTATTAGTATTAGTATTAGTATTAGTATTAGTATTAGTATTAGTATTAGTATTAGTATTAGTATTAGTATTAGTATTAGTATTAGTATTAGTATTAGTATTAGTATTAGTATTAGTATTAGTATTAGTATTAGTATTAGTATTAGTATTAGTATTAGTATTAGTATTAGTATTAGTATTAGTATTAGTATTAGTATTAGTATTAGTATTAGTATTAGTATTAGTATTAGTATTAGTATTAGTATTAGTATTAGTATTAGTATTAGTATTAGTATTAGTATTAGTATTAGTATTAGTATTAGTATTAGTATTAGTATTAGTATTAGTATTAGTATTAGTATTAGTATTAGTATTAGTATTAGTATTAGTATTAGTATTAGTATTAGTATTAGTATTAGTATTAGTATTAGTATTAGTATTAGTATTAGTATTAGTATTAGTATTAGTATTAGTATTAGTATTAGTATTAGTATTAGTATTAGTATTAGTATTAGTATTAGTATTAGTATTAGTATTAGTATTAGTATTAGTATTAGTATTAGTATTAGTATTAGTATTAGTATTAGTATTAGTATTAGTATTAGTATTAGTATTAGTATTAGTATTAGTATTAGTATTAGTATTAGTATTAGTATTAGTATTAGTATTAGTATTAGTATTAGTATTAGTATTAGTATTAGTATTAGTATTAGTATTAGTATTAGTATTAGTATTAGTATTAGTATTAGTATTAGTATTAGTATTAGTATTAGTATTAGTATTAGTATTAGTATTAGTATTAGTATTAGTATTAGTATTAGTATTAGTATTAGTATTAGTATTAGTATTAGTATTAGTATTAGTATTAGTATTAGTATTAGTATTAGTATTAGTATTAGTATTAGTATTAGTATTAGTATTAGTATTAGTATTAGTATTAGTATTAGTATTAGTATTAGTATTAGTATTAGTATTAGTATTAGTATTAGTATTAGTATTAGTATTAGTATTAGTATTAGTATTAGTATTAGTATTAGTATTAGTATTAGTATTAGTATTAGTATTAGTATTAGTATTAGTATTAGTATTAGTATTAGTATTAGTATTAGTATTAGTATTAGTATTAGTATTAGTATTAGTATTAGTATTAGTATTAGTATTAGTATTAGTATTAGTATTAGTATTAGTATTAGTATTAGTATTAGTATTAGTATTAGTATTAGTATTAGTATTAGTATTAGTATTAGTATTAGTATTAGTATTAGTATTAGTATTAGTATTAGTATTAGTATTAGTATTAGTATTAGTATTAGTATTAGTATTAGTATTAGTATTAGTATTAGTATTAGTATTAGTATTAGTATTAGTATTAGTATTAGTATTAGTATTAGTATTAGTATTAGTATTAGTATTAGTATTAGTATTAGTATTAGTATTAGTATTAGTATTAGTATTAGTATTAGTATTAGTATTAGTATTAGTATTAGTATTAGTATTAGTATTAGTATTAGTATTAGTATTAGTATTAGTATTAGTATTAGTATTAGTATTAGTATTAGTATTAGTATTAGTATTAGTATTAGTATTAGTATTAGTATTAGTATTAGTATTAGTATTAGTATTAGTATTAGTATTAGTATTAGTATTAGTATTAGTATTAGTATTAGTATTAGTATTAGTATTAGTATTAGTATTAGTATTAGTATTAGTATTAGTATTAGTATTAGTATTAGTATTAGTATTAGTATTAGTATTAGTATTAGTATTAGTATTAGTATTAGTATTAGTATTAGTATTAGTATTAGTATTAGTATTAGTATTAGTATTAGTATTAGTATTAGTATTAGTATTAGTATTAGTATTAGTATTAGTATTAGTATTAGTATTAGTATTAGTATTAGTATTAGTATTAGTATTAGTATTAGTATTAGTATTAGTATTAGTATTAGTATTAGTATTAGTATTAGTATTAGTATTAGTATTAGTATTAGTATTAGTATTAGTATTAGTATTAGTATTAGTATTAGTATTAGTATTAGTATTAGTATTAGTATTAGTATTAGTATTAGTATTAGTATTAGTATTAGTATTAGTATTAGTATTAGTATTAGTATTAGTATTAGTATTAGTATTAGTATTAGTATTAGTATTAGTATTAGTATTAGTATTAGTATTAGTATTAGTATTAGTATTAGTATTAGTATTAGTATTAGTATTAGTATTAGTATTAGTATTAGTATTAGTATTAGTATTAGTATTAGTATTAGTATTAGTATTAGTATTAGTATTAGTATTAGTATTAGTATTAGTATTAGTATTAGTATTAGTATTAGTATTAGTATTAGTATTAGTATTAGTATTAGTATTAGTATTAGTATTAGTATTAGTATTAGTATTAGTATTAGTATTAGTATTAGTATTAGTATTAGTATTAGTATTAGTATTAGTATTAGTATTAGTATTAGTATTAGTATTAGTATTAGTATTAGTATTAGTATTAGTATTAGTATTAGTATTAGTATTAGTATTAGTATTAGTATTAGTATTAGTATTAGTATTAGTATTAGTATTAGTATTAGTATTAGTATTAGTATTAGTATTAGTATTAGTATTAGTATTAGTATTAGTATTAGTATTAGTATTAGTATTAGTATTAGTATTAGTATTAGTATTAGTATTAGTATTAGTATTAGTATTAGTATTAGTATTAGTATTAGTATTAGTATTAGTATTAGTATTAGTATTAGTATTAGTATTAGTATTAGTATTAGTATTAGTATTAGTATTAGTATTAGTATTAGTATTAGTATTAGTATTAGTATTAGTATTAGTATTAGTATTAGTATTAGTATTAGTATTAGTATTAGTATTAGTATTAGTATTAGTATTAGTATTAGTATTAGTATTAGTATTAGTATTAGTATTAGTATTAGTATTAGTATTAGTATTAGTATTAGTATTAGTATTAGTATTAGTATTAGTATTAGTATTAGTATTAGTATTAGTATTAGTATTAGTATTAGTATTAGTATTAGTATTAGTATTAGTATTAGTATTAGTATTAGTATTAGTATTAGTATTAGTATTAGTATTAGTATTAGTATTAGTATTAGTATTAGTATTAGTATTAGTATTAGTATTAGTATTAGTATTAGTATTAGTATTAGTATTAGTATTAGTATTAGTATTAGTATTAGTATTAGTATTAGTATTAGTATTAGTATTAGTATTAGTATTAGTATTAGTATTAGTATTAGTATTAGTATTAGTATTAGTATTAGTATTAGTATTAGTATTAGTATTAGTATTAGTATTAGTATTAGTATTAGTATTAGTATTAGTATTAGTATTAGTATTAGTATTAGTATTAGTATTAGTATTAGTATTAGTATTAGTATTAGTATTAGTATTAGTATTAGTATTAGTATTAGTATTAGTATTAGTATTAGTATTAGTATTAGTATTAGTATTAGTATTAGTATTAGTATTAGTATTAGTATTAGTATTAGTATTAGTATTAGTATTAGTATTAGTATTAGTATTAGTATTAGTATTAGTATTAGTATTAGTATTAGTATTAGTATTAGTATTAGTATTAGTATTAGTATTAGTATTAGTATTAGTATTAGTATTAGTATTAGTATTAGTATTAGTATTAGTATTAGTATTAGTATTAGTATTAGTATTAGTATTAGTATTAGTATTAGTATTAGTATTAGTATTAGTATTAGTATTAGTATTAGTATTAGTATTAGTATTAGTATTAGTATTAGTATTAGTATTAGTATTAGTATTAGTATTAGTATTAGTATTAGTATTAGTATTAGTATTAGTATTAGTATTAGTATTAGTATTAGTATTATATAAACAGTTTCCCAATAAAAAGTAATTTTGAAAAAATTGGTTCATAGACGGTATTTAATATAGGCTCTCGATATTAACTAAAACTTTTGTTTAATTTTGTTGCCTAGTGTTATTAAATATTTTGTTAAACATTTTTTGCCTTCTTTGGATTCCCTTGTAGCAGATTTATGAATTTGCTAAAGTATTACAGGTGTTTCGCTTAAATATCGGATGTATTCATATGGTTAATTGAATATTATCTTTCACAGAAAGAGGCTTTTAATTAAGAAATAACACTTGAAGTTTAATTGAAGAGTTGTAAAATTTGTAATTGCTTTACGGCAAAGTTTGAAGAGTTTTTAGGCAGAGAAGATAATATTTCTAACAAATTGTCTTCAGTTTATATTACAAAATTTCTGAACATAATTTCTTAATGTTGATTTAAGAAATTTCTTTTGAAATTCTTGTATAAACAAGAATTTTAATTTTTGTTCTTGATTATTTAAAATTGGTATAACACGCGTTTCTCATCATTTCTACTAATTCACACTTGTTGGCCATCAACTTAAAGAATTTCTTATAAAATTTATATTTTTTTCATGCTAAACTTTTTAAACTCTCATAATATCCTTCACACTTTTATTACTTTTCTTTAAGATATTAAAACTTTTTTCCAGAGGGAAAACAGAAAAATTATGTTTAAAAATGATTTTTTTCTAAGCGTATTTTAGGGGAATTTATAATATGATTTTAAATATTTTATTAAATGCTCTTTCAATAGCATTAGCTGTCAGTGGGACAGCTGTTGTTAAGTATTGTCTTCCGTTTCTTCTTAATAGTTTAAGTTTTTGCTACAAATAAACAAGGAAGCAGAGATTCTTAAAGATTTTATATGGTAGCTTAACTAAACAAGCAAAATCGTGGTATGCTTTGCTAGAATATTTTACTTATGTCAAATGCTTAGAACTACTGATGTTTTGAAAATCACTTTACGTATATCTAAACCCTAGCCCCAATACTTGACCTTGATGAAAAGCTTTAGCGAAATATGTAATAAATTTGCCATGACTTACATATTTTCCAGAAAAAACAATTTCCCTTATTTGCAAATTTTTTATATGTTTTCAAAAAGATTATTAAAGTACACAAATAAGACCGAAATTTCCCTTACCTTTTCTAATAAAAGCACTATGACAGGAAAAACATTTCCATTAATGATTCCCAGAACTTGAGAAGATGTATTTGAAACAATCTTCTAGGAAACGCATGTTACGCTCATCAATTTACAACATAATTTGCTTATGGCGGATAATGTTCTTTTTTATTTCTTTTGCTGCTTCTAGACTTTCCTAAGAATATATTTAAATATATTTCGTATTAAAAAAGAAAAACTGCGTTAGGTTTTCTTTTCTAAATTACTAAACAAGTTGTAAAATGTGGAAAACGGAAAATTATAATAGAAGAAATGTTGAAATGTCAAACTTTTCCAATTAGCGGCAAACAGGCATTAAGTATTTTTTTTTTGCTATGCGCCTAAAAGCAGACTTGGTGAGCTGGCAATAGAAAACAAACATATATTAAAAACACATTGAGTGGAGCGAAGTTGCAATTAAAAAAAAAGTACTTTGAGGTACAAAACGCCCATTACTAAGAAGCCAGTTTGATGAAGAAATAGCGTGGTAGTAGTGCTTGAGAGTGATGGTAGTCAAAAAAGACACAGAAAAATTCCCTATAAAAATAGTAAATTTTAGAAAATTCTCCTATAAAATTAGGAAATTTTTGAAAAACTTCCTACAAAAATAAAAAAATTTTGAGAAATTTCCTATAAAAATAGGCAATTTTAGAAAAATTTCCTATAAAAAAAGGAAATTTTAAAAAAATTTCCTATAAAAAAATAAAATTTTGGAAAAAATTTCCTATAAAAATAGGAAATTTTTGAAAAATCTCCTATAAAAATAGGAAAATTTTGGAAAATTTCCTATAAAAATAGGAAATTTTTGAAAAATTTCCTTTAAAAATAGGAAAATTTTGAAAAATTTCCTATAAAAATAGGAAAATTTTGAAAAATTTCCTATAAAAATAGGAAAATTTTGAAAAATTTCCTATAAAAATAGGAAAATTTTGAAAAATTTCCTATAAAAATAGGAAATTTTTGAAAAATTTCCTATAAAAATAGGAAATTTTTGAAAAATTTCCTATAAAAATAGGAAATTTTTGAAAAATTTCCTATAAAAATAGGAAATTTTTGAAAAATTTCCTATAAAAATAGGAAATTTTTGAAAAATTTCCTATAAAAATAGGAAATTTTTGAAAAATTTCCTATAAAAATAGGAAATTTTTGAAAAATTTCCTATAAAAATAGGCAATTTTAGAAAAATTTCCTATAAAAAAAGGAAATTTTAAAAAAATTTCCTATAAAAAAATAAAATTTTGGAAAAAATTTCCTATAAAAATAGGAAATTTTTGAAAAATCTCCTATAAAAATAGGAAAATTTCCTATAAAAATAGGAAATTTTTGAAAAATTTCCTATAAAAATAGGAAATTTTTGAAAAATTTCCTATAAAAATAGGAAAATTTTGAAAAATTTCCTATAAAAATAGGAAAATTTTGAAAAATTTCCTATAATAATAGGAAATTTTTGAAAAATTTCCTATAAAAATAGGAAATTTTTGAAAAATTTCCTATAAAAATAGGAAATTTTTGAAAAATTTCCTATAAAAATAGGAAATTTTTGAAAAATTTCCTATAAAAATAGGAAATTTTTGAAAAATTTCCTATAAAAATAGGAAATTTTTGAAAAATTTCCTATAAAAATAGGAAATTTTTGAAAAATTTCCTATAAAAATAGGAAATTTTTGAAAAATTTCCTATAAAAATAGGAAATTTTTGAAAAATTTCCTATAAAAATAGGAAATTTTTGAAAAATTTCCTATAAAAATAGGAAATTTTTGAAAAATTTCCTATAAAAATAGGAAATTTTTGAAAAATTTCCTATAAAAATAGGAAATTTTTGAAAAATTTCCTATAAAAATAGGAAATTTTTGAAATATTTCCTATAAAAATAGGAAATTTTTGAAAAATTTCCTATAAAAATAAGATCTTTTTGAAAAATTTCCTAAAAAAATAAGATATTTTTGAAAAATTTCCTATAAAAATAAGAAATTTTTGAAAAATTTCCTATAAAAATAGGAAATTTTTGAATAATTTCCTATAAAAATAGGAAATTTTTGAAAAATTTTTGAAAAATTTCCTATAAAAATAGGAAATTTTTGAAAAATTTCCTATAAAAATAGGAAATTTTTGAACAATTTCCTATAAAAATAGGAAATTTTTGAAAAATTTCCTATAATAATAGGAAATTTTTGAAAAATTTTCTATAAAAATAGGAAATTTTTGAAAAACTTCCTATAAAAATAGGAAATTTTTGAAAAATTTCCCATAAAAATTTTTTAAATTTACGAACGCGTCAACAAATTTGATATCGTCATATTTATCAAATCGCACTCAATCGGTATTCGCTAACGACATTTGGTCAGACAGCTTATCTGTTAATAGAGGTGTACCTCAGGGTTCTACTTTAGGTCCACTTTTATTTTCCATGTATGTAAATGATCTGCCAAAGCAACTCTTAAAATGCAAAATCCACTTATATGCAGATGATGTACAACTTACACTAAGTAGCCCAGTAGAAGATATTGCCTCAGGTGTGTCTCATCTAAACAGCGATTTAGAAAAAATTAACCTATGGGCTAGTGCTAATGGGCTCTGTTTAAATCCGGCCAAATCTAAATGTATTATAATTTGTAAAAAAAAGTTAGTTCCCATCATTACCGATGACATTCTTCTAAATGGCGACAAAATCGAAATTGTCAATTCGGCGAAAAATCTCGGCATAATTTTCAATAACAACTTGACATGGACTGACCACGTAAATTCTCTGGTGGGTCAAATTTATATAAAGTTAAGGGCTCTCTGGTCCTCACAGTATTTCATTCCACTAAAAATAAGAACCTTACTTGCCAAAACTTACCTGATTCCTTCCCTACTATATGGGTGTGAAATATTTTCAAGCTGCGATTCAGTCAGCAGAAGAAAGCTAAATGTCCTTTATAACAATATTACAAGATACGTATATAAATTGAGAAGGTATGATCATGTGTCTTCCGTCTCCAATAATCTTTTCGGAGTGTCGCTTGATAGCTTATTAAAAATTCGCACTCTCATTTTTTTGCATAAAATCATTTACACTGAAACTCCCAAATACATATTTAATAAACTTCGTTTTTTTCAATCCCAACGTAATCATAACCTCGTGATACCTCGACACCAATGCCTAGTTTCTGAATGGCAGTTTTACGTACATGCCGCTCGTCTTTGGAATAATCTTCCACTGAACCAACAACTTAATAGCAATGCTAATAGTTTTAAATCATTTTTGTTTAAATCTTTTGCATAAATTTTATTTTGTTTTTTCCTCATTAATTTCAAACATTTTTTTTTTTATTATTTTAGTTAAATTTTTTTTTTTTTTTTTTTTTTTATTATAATTTTACATATCTGTGGCATTAAAAAATATCAATAGCTTAACTTATAACTTGTCATCTATTGCCGCAGATATATACGCATATACAAATATTATATGTTTATTTTTCTTATTTCTTAATTTTCATTAATCATTATTCATAAAAATTTTATAACACTATGCGTTCCTGTACTTTAATTATAAGACTCAATCTTGTTGTACAGGAAATGAAAATAAAATAAATAAATAAAATAAATAAATAAAAATTTCCCATAAAAATAGGAAATTTTTGAAAAATTTCCTATAAAAATAGGAAATTTTTTGAAAAATTTCCTATAAAAATAGGAAATTTTTGAAAAATTTCCTATAAAACTAGGAAATTTTTGAAAAATTTCCTATAAAAATAGGAAATTTTTGAAAAATTTCCTATAAAAATAGGAAATTTTTGAAAAATTTCCTATAAAAATAGGAAATTTTTGAAAAATTTCCTATAAAAATAGGAAATTTTTGAAAAATTTCCTATAAAAATAGGAAATTTTTGAAAAATTTCCTATAAAAATAGGAAATTTTTGAAATATTTCCTATAAAAATAGGAAATTTTTGAAAAATTTCCTATAAAAATAAGATATTTTTGAAAAATTTCCTATAAAAATAAGAAATTTTTGAAAAATTTCCTATAAAAATAGGAAATTTTTGAAAAATTTCCTATAAAAATAGGAAATTTTTGAAAAATTTCCTTTAAAAATGGGAAATTTTTGAAAAATTTCCTATAAAAATAGGAAATTTTTGAAAAATTTCCTATAAAAATAGGAAATTTTTGAAAAATTTCCTATAAAAATAGGAAATTTTTGAAAAATTTCCTATAAAAATAGGAAATTTTTGAAAATTTTCCAATAAATATAGGAAATTTTTGAAAAATTTCCTATAAATATAGGAAATTTTTGGAAAATTTCCTATAAATAAAGGAAATTTTTGAAAAATTTTCTAAAAAAATAGGAAATTTTTGAAAAATTTCCTATAAATATAGGAAATTTTTGAAAAATTTCCTATAAAAATAGGAAATTTTTGAAAAATTTCCTATAAATATAGGAAATTTTTGAAAAATTTCCTATAAATATAGGAAATTTTTGAAAAATTTTCTAAAAAAATAGGAAATTTTTGAAAAAATTTCCTATAAAAAATAAAAAGAGGAATTTTTCAAAAATTGAGGCACAAGGCACAGTTTTAAAATTATAAAATTCAATTACTATTTTTATAGGATAAAAATAGTAAATTTTAGAATTTTATAATTTCAAAACTGTATATTGTGTCTCATCACTACTAAAATTACACTGTTAAACAAATAGTGAAAAAAATATGTATTACTCTGTAAGTGGGTGGTAAAAAACAAGAATTCCTTAACTAATGTTCTGAAGCCGGCAACCAACTGTAACTTATTAAGAGAAGCCATTAATAAAATGTGAATGGCAAACATGGAAAAAGTTGTTGAAATATATATTTCTAAGGTCTGCTACAGTTGTAGCAGCCCCTGGTTGCAATTATGAGGTCAACAAATTATATAAATTAAATTAAAAGATATTATAACAATTTTTTTTTGTTAAGAAAATGTGTAATTAGAAACAAAATATGTTGATTAAATATTGCAATTATAAAACTACTGACCGCTGAAATGAAAAGAAGAAGTTAAGTGAAAATTTGTGAATAAGCAAATGGTATGAACAGAGCTAATGTGGGAGTAATTGGCTTAGAAAATATGGTTGGATTTAAATGAAATAATTAGATTTCTTAATGAAATATCTAATATAATCAGTTAATTTCAGCGAGTATCATTGCAGCAAAATTTTTTATTTAGAAATTATTTTTATTTTCTTTTAAACTTTTTTAATTTTATCTAAATAGTTTCATTTTAACCACTTTCATGAAATTGCTCGTCTTTTGTGGTTAAGCAAATGTAGAACTTTTTTTGATATAACCCTTATTAATATTGTTGCCGCAACAAAACCAGAAGTAGCCTACTTCCTAAAAATACAAATTTTTTCAAATAATTTTTTTAGTTTAGACAAACAACTTTTCCGTTTTTCCTAGGAAAATGTTAAAAATACTTATATCCCTAACAATATGAAATAAATAAAAGTGAACAAGGATGTTAAAATTAATGTTAATTTAAAAAGTAAAAGTTTTGTTCTAAGAAATTAAGGTATATATTTATATATATTTATATTTATATATATTTATATTGAGGTATTTTTTAGGCAAAACCTAAACACTCTTAAAATGGACCTTGAATTACTTAACACAGTTAAAGATATCTCAGCAGATGACTCAGTAGTTTGGGATGACTCAGCAAATCGAGATGTCTTAGAACTGTATACAATAGATTTCGAGTAGCTTAAAAAAGGAAAAAAATGTTTCAGCAGTTTCAGATGACTTAGCAGAACGAGATGACTCAGCAGATCGGGATGACTCAGCAAATCGAGATGTCCTAGAACTGTGTGAAATGAAGCTTTAATTGGTTAAAAGTAGTTCAAGATGCCTCAATAGTTTAAGATGACTAAACAGTATGGGATGACTCAGCAGATCGGGATGACTCAGCAGATCGAAATGTGCTAGAACTGTATGAAATGGACTTTGTATTGCTTTAAAATTGTTAAAGATGTCTCAGCGGTTTGAGATGGCTTTCCTATAAAAATAGGAAATTTTTGAAAAATTTCCTATAAAAATAGGAAATTTTTGAAAAATTACCTATAAAAATAGGAAATTTTTGAAAAATTTCCTATAAAAATAGGAAATTTTTGAAAAATTTCCTATAAAAATAGTAAATTTTTGAATTTCCTATAAAATTAGGAAAATTTTGAAAAATTTCCTATAAAAATAGAAAATTTTTGAAAAATTTCCTATAAAAATAGGAAATTTTTGAAAAATTTCCTATAAAAATAGGAAATTTTTGAAAAATTTCCTATAAAAATAGGAAATTTTTGAAAAATTTCCTTTAAAAATAGGAAATTTTTGAAAAATTTCCTATAAAAATAGAAAATTTTTGAAAAATTTCCTATAAAAATAGGAAATTTTTGAAAAATTTCCTATAAAAATAGGAATTTTTTGAAAAATTTCCTATAAAAATAGGAAATTTTTGAAAAATTTCCTGTAAAAATAGGAAATTTTTGAAAAATTTCCTATAAAAATAGGAAATTTTTGAAAAATTTCCTATAAAAATAGGAAATTTTTGAAAAATTTCCTATAAAAATAGGAAATTTTTGAAAAATTTCCTATAAAAATAGGAAATTTTTGAAAAATTTCCTATAAAAATAGGAAATTTTTAAAAAATTTCCTATAAAAATAGGAAATTTTTGAAAAATTTCCTATAAAAATAGGAAATTTTTGAAAAATTTCCTATAAAAATAGGAAATTTTTGAAAAATTTCCTATAAAAATAGGAAATTTTTGAAAAATTTCCTATAAAAATAGGAAATTTTTGAAAAATTTCCTATAAAAATAGGAAATTTTTGAAAAATTTCCTATAAAAATAGGAAATTTTTGAAAAATTTCCTATAAAAATAGGAAATTTTTGAAAAATTTCCAATAAAAATAGGAAATTTTTGAAAAATTTCCTATAAAAATAGGAAATTTTTGAAAAATTTCCTATAAAAATAGGAAATTTTTGAAAAATTTCCTATAAAAATAGGAAATTTTTGAAAAATTTCCTATAAAAATAGGAAATTTTTGAAAAATTTCCTATAAAAATAGGAAATTTTTGAAAAATTTCCTATAAAAATAGGAAATTTTTGAAAAATTTCCTATAAAAATAGGAAATTTTTGAAAAATTTCCTATAAAAATAGGAAATTTTTGAAAAATTTCCTATAAAAATAGGAAATTTTTGAAAAATTTCCTATAAAAATAGGAAATTTTTGAAAAATTTCCTATAAAAATAGGAAATTTTTGAAAAATTTCCTATAAAAATTTTTGAAAAATTTCCTATAAAATAAGGAAATTTTTGAAAAATTTCTTATAAAAATAGGAAATTTTTGAAAAATTTCCTATAAAAATAGGAAATTTTTGAAAAATTTCCTATAAAAATAGGAAATTTTTGAAAAATTTCCTATAAAAATAGGAAATTTTTGAAAATTTTCTTATAAAAATAGGAAATTTTTGAAAAATTTCCTATAAAAATAGGAAATTTTTGAAAAATTTCCTATAAAAATAGGAAATTTTTGAAAAATTTCCTATAAAAATAGGAAATTTTTCAAAAATTTCCTATAAAAATAGGAAATTTTTCAAAAATTTCCTATAAAAATAGGAAATTTTTGAAAAATTTCCTATAAAAATAGGAAATTTTTGAAAAATTTTCTATAAAAATAGGAAATTTTTGAAAAATTTCCTATAAAAATAGGAAATTTTTGAAAAATTTCCTATAAAAATAGGAAATTTTTGAAAAATTTCCTATAAAAATAGGAAATTTTTGAAAAATTTCTTATAAAAATAGGAAATTTTTGAAAAATTTCCTATAAAAATAAGAAATTTTTAAAAAATTTCCTATAAAAATAGGAAATTTTTGAAAAATTTCCTATAAAATAAGGAAATTTTTGAAAAATTTCCTATAAAAATAGGAAAAATAGGAAATTTTTGAAAAATTTCCTATAAAAATAGGAAATTTTTGAAAAATTTTCTATAAAAATAGGAAATTTTTGAAAAATTTCCTATAAAAATAGGAAATTTTTGAAAAATTTCCTATAAAAATAGGAATTTTTTGAAAAATTTCCTATAAAAATAGGAAATTTTTGAAAAATTTCCTATAAAAATAGGAAATTTTTGAAAAATTTCCTATAAAAATAGGAAATTTTTGAAAAATTTCATATAAAAATAGGAAATTTTTGAAAAATTTCCTATAAAGTAGGAAATTTTTGAAAAATTTCCTTTAAAAATAGGAAATTTTTGAAAATATTCCTATAAAAATAGGAAATTTTTGAAAATTTTCCTATAAAAATAGGAAAATTTTCAAAAAT
This sequence comes from Stomorhina lunata, assembly GCA_933228675.1. NCBI lineage: Eukaryota > Metazoa > Arthropoda > Insecta > Diptera > Rhiniidae > Stomorhina > Stomorhina lunata. The sequence continues at coordinate 105,217,549 of OW121742.1, forward strand.
TTCCTGAAAATTGTTTGAAAAATTTCTTTTAAAAATAAAAGATTTTTGAAAATCTTAAATTTTAGTTTAAGTTTCTTACTTCCTCATCCCTTTGTGCATTATTGAATACATTTAATACTTTAACAAGTTTCTATTGAAAACATTTGTTTGATTTATTTTCAGTCTGCCTGAACTCATCAATCAAACCCGCGTCACTTTGTATAACAATGACCTCTGTGATTAAAAGTTAAGTGAAAACTTCAGACTACATTAAATGCGGTGGAATATTTCCATACTTTAACGATACAAATCAATATGACTCCATAATTCGGGGAAAAAAATAAAAACTTTTTTTCAACTTTGAAATTATAAGAAGTTTATGGGAATTTTCCATTTATCACTACCAGACTGCCCCTAAAAGTATGTTAGAAATTTTGTAAGAATATATTTAAACTTGAGATGGATGGAAGGAAAGATGTCTTCAATTCCATTGATGAATTATTGACGGAAATAACCATAAATTAGTTAAGAAAATCTATTATTTGATTAATATGAACATTAAAGCTTTTTATGTGATTCTTTGTTAATTTTGTTAGAATTTGTTTTATTTTATGGTTTACGGATTTGAATAATAACTGACAAATTTATAAGGGTAATTTCGTTGATGTTTCACTTTTCATGTTTTTCGTTTTTTCTATAAATATTTTAATAACATTAAAGTATTTATGTTTGAAGATTCTATTTCATTTTCAATTTCTATGTTAATTTTAATTTAAATAATATTAGTTTGTTCTTAGGAATACAATTTTTATAACAAAAAACATGAAACTTTTACTTTCTTCCTTAATGGCAGGACTAAAAGAAGAACAAGTAAGAGTATTATATTCGGCTGTGCCGAATCTTATATACCCACCATTAAGTTGTGTTAAATTTAGAAATATTTCTCATATATCTACGAGGGTGCAGCTACTTCAAAATGTGGACCAAATTCGAAAGAAGTTGTTACGCTAGTTGGTGTTGTTAGCAAAATATTTGGACTAAATTCGGTTGCATGAGCTTTATAGTTCAATATTTAAAAGTATGTAAGTGGTTTCCCTAGTATTTACTTTGGACAAAATTGAATCTCATAACCTGGTGTAGTTTAGCATTAATAGTCTGTTAAATACTTTTCGTTTATCTTAATCTTAAGTTAGGACAAACATGTTGATAGTAATACGACAGGTCCATATATTTTGCTGGGAGAGTCTAATACCGTATATAAAGTCTGGATATTAGTGCAATTTTCATACGCTGCTTGTACCTCCGAATCTTTTTGATTGTAGATATTAAAAGTTGATTTTATATATATATATATATATATATATATATATATAAGAATTATAGCCAAATGTTGACCGATTATAACAAAATTTTACACACTGGCTGGTATTTATATAAGGCTTGATTTTGCAAAATTAAATGGCCATAGCTGTCATAGTTTCTAATTTAAGAGCTTTTAACTGGCCCTTGCTACATTTTTTTTTTTGGTTTCCGGGAGTGTTTTTTATATGAAAGCTATAGTCAAATATGGACCGATTCCTATAAAATTTGATAAACTGACCAATAGTTGCTTAAAACTTCTCTACTCTAAATTTAGTCGTCATAGCTATTATAATTGTATTCAATTTATCAGCATTCATGTGTTTCCCGGGGCGGGAGCTCTGACTATGGGAGCTCTAACTAAATGTGAACCGATTTCACCCATTTTCAGTAGACAACTTCCGTTACATACAAGAAATACTTTTGAAAAATTTTGTCTCTCTAGCTCTTGTAGTTAAGGAGCTATCACCCTTTTCTCTGACAGACAGACGGACATAAACCGTCTTTTCTTTTTATATTTCCGTAAGTTTTTTATATGGGAGCTATGGTCAAATTGTGACCGATTGTGACAAAATTTTGCACACTGGCTGATATTCACATAAGACTTCATTTTGTTTAATTTTGTTGCTGTAGCCCTTTTTGTTAAGGCGCTATCGCGCTTTTATCTGACGGACAGACGGACATAAACCCCCTTTTCTTTTTGTTTTTTTGTGTTTCCGTAAGTTTTTTATATGGGAGCTATGGTCAAATGGTGGCCGATTGTGACAAAATTTCGCACACTTGCTGGTATTCACATAAGACTTCCTTGTGCTAAATTTAGTGGTCAAAGCTATTACAGTTTATCATTTATTGACATTTAAGTGTATTTCAGGTGGGATTTAGGCTGTTTCCGTAAGTTTTCGGTATGGGAGCTATGGTAAAATGTGAACCTATTTCGATGAAATTTTATATGCTGCCTAGTGCTTATGTAAAACTTGTAGATACCAAATTTTGTCTTCATAGCTGTTATAATTTGTCATTTATTAGCAAATAAGCCTAGACGAGGTTATACGGGAGCTATGGTCAAATATGAACCGATTTTGCCCGATTTCAATACTAACATTTTCCAAGAAAGGAAGAATATTTGTTCCAAATTTCAGTGACCTATATAATTTCATTAAGGTTTTATCGTGCCGACAGCAGACAGACAGACATACGGACGTACAGACAGACGGAGGGACAGACAGACAGACAGACAGACAGACAGACAGACAGACAGAGAAACAGACAGAGAAACAGACAGAGAAACAGACAGAGAAACAGACAGAGAAACAGACAGACAGAGAGACAGACAGAGAGACAGACAGACAGACAGACAGACAGACAGACAGACAGACAGACAGACAGACAGACAGACAGACAGACAGACAGACAGAGAGAGAGAGACAGACAGACAGACAGACAGACAGAGAAACAGACAGACAGACAAACCGACAGACAGACAGAGAAACAGACAGAGAGACAGACAGACAGACAGACAGACAGACAGACAGACAGACAGACAGACAGACAGACAAACAGACATACAGACAGACAGACAGACAGACAGACAGACAGACAGACAGACAGACAGACAGACAGACAGACAGACAGACAGACAGACAGACAGACAGACAGACAGACAGACAGACAGACAGACAGACAGACAGACAGACAGACAGACAGACAGACAGACAGACAGACAGACAGACAGACAGACAGACAGACAGACAGACAGACAGACAGACAGACAGACTGACAGACAGACAGACAGACAGACAGACAGACAGACAGACAGACAGACAGACTGACAGACAGACAGACATCGCTCAATCGTCTTAGAATTTTATAAGGATTCAGAATATACTTCAATTTTGGTTTTTGAGCCGATATTAAGGAAATTACAAACGGAATGACAATCTCAATATACCCCCCATTCTTTTTGATGGTGGGTATAAAAATGAAAAATTGTATATAAAGGTTTTAGTACTCAGAGTCAAAAGTCTAACTTTCTTCCTGTTTTTGTTTATAATATCCAGAGAAATAAACGACAATAGCGAGAAGTTGTGACTAAACAGTCTGTGAAATAATTTTAAGGTAAGTAACATTTTTTAATACCCACTTTTTTAACAAAATGTTAAACATAAAATTTTATGTTAATGTAAATTTTTCCTTATATAATTTTTAATTTTTTCTAAACATTTCTTTTTTTCCCTAACAAAATCTTCAACCTTTCACTTTTTCCCTTCACTGTTCCCGCCAATTTTACCATTTAACAACAGAAGACATAAAGTTTTCTTGTAATTGTCAGAATGATGGAATAATTTTATTTAATATGAAATGGATGACTATATAATTTCAAAAGAAATAAAAATATTTACTTATTAACATACATTAGAATGTAATGAATTTTATAATCTTTCCCCACTCTCCATCGCTCCATCCTAGTATTTTAAGGACCCAGGACATTTGCTAATTTACTGCGAATGTTTGATGACGTCTTAAAGTATTAAAATTTTATTTAACTGCCGTTTATTACTGAAAAAAGACGTTTAAGAATTTTTTTTTAAATGTCCGGCTTTTAAGAGCTGGTGGAATATATTAATATTCTTAATTCCTTTTAAAGCTGTTAAAGGAAGTTAAGAACTTTGCAAGAATTATGTCAATAAAACAAGACAATTTAGTCAATAACGACCAGGAGTTGGCATTAAATATCTTAATATTTAAACATTTTTCATTGAATGATAAATTATATTAGGGTGGCGGTTTGACTGTTAAGTATTTTACTAATTGGCCTATCCAGACTCCTTTAAATAGCTCTTAAGCCGTCTTATATCTTTGTCAACCAGACCTCCCATATCTGTTAAGAAATAAAAATAAAGAGTTAGTTTACAAAGTCTTGGTATAGTTTAGTCATCCGCCTGGCATACCAGAGGTCCCAAGTTCGATCCTTGGCCAGACCCACTTGAAAAAATAAATTTTCTTAAGAGCGGTTCACCTCATAACTCAGCTAGCCATATTAAGTATTAGCCTATGTAAAACTTCTTTAACTAATGCATTTACCGTTCGGAGCCGGCGTTAAAAAGTAGGTCCCTTTCAATATGTCTAAAAATAGAATCGGATGCAGCTCAATGTCATAGAGAAATACCCCTTGTTCCAATTTTAATGTCGTGGGAACTATGTATGTACTTAACTACTGTATAACAAGTCAAGAAAATATTTAATGGACTTTCTCTTCTTAACCATAGCTTCTATCACTTGTCGTAACCTTCAGCCTATCCGCATGTATGTTAATCAGACAAATACATTTCCACATTTGTTTAAAAGAAGAAACATCTGTCTGATATAAATACGTTCTGTCTGTTTATATACACCCTCGAACACACGTCTACGTATTGTTAGGAACCTCTGGTAAGTCCGGGTTTTGGCAAGGCAAGAGAAGCCTAAACTATCTTTGTTTTGAGTGTTTTCTTCAAGGAAACGAACTAGCTTTGTACCTTGCCGAAATGTCCCTATATAACTTGGTTCCAAGTTTTTTCCCAAAAAAAATGCACTTGTTACTCCTAGCTTTTTACCAAGCGGAAAAGCCCTGTGCACTTCTCCTACTCGCTGCTTTTACTAACTAGGAAACCAGTACTCTATTCCGGAATTTGACATTATCAAATTCAACTTCTTCTTGAGTCTATTCCTATGATTAAATCCTATATCTCACCACTGCTACCGATAGGTAGCCGACAGGTAACCAGTAATTACCTATCTGAATTGGTAAAGGCAAGAGAAACCTAAACTAGCTTCATTCCGAGTGTTTTCTTCCATGAAACTAACTAGTTTCACTCGATTGCTTCTGTAGGGAACCAGAGTGTTGGCAAGGCGAGAAAAGCCTAAACTATCTTCGTTCCAAGTGTTTTCTTTTAGGAAATAAACTAGTTACTCTTAGAAGTTTACCTAGTAAAAATGCCTCTATGTACCTACTTTCGAGAGTTATCTTCCATGAAGTTATCTCCTACCCGTTGCTTCTGCATGTTGGCAAATCAGTCGCTTTTCCGAAATATGTCATAAAATCCAACATCTTCATGAACCTAGACAATATATCTCTATGTACTTCTGATTATAATCTTCTAGGAAGTTTATACTTTATGTCGTTTTATAATGTTATATTTTTATTAATTTTAGACTTAATCACTTAAACATACTTCACAAGATTGCTTTACAAATATTCTTAGTCTCACTGTTCTCTTATACGCGTCTCAATTAAAACTCTGCCACGATATCATTTCGTCAGCCTTTTATAGTAGAAAAGAAGGTTTCTAGCATTTTCTGCAGACTTAAACAAAGAGCTGCTGTCGCCGATTACAACTTTTAGTATAAGTTCATGTATTTTGAGTTTTTTTTTTAACTGATAATTTTTTATCAGTTGTACTACTTGTTTTCATCAATGTACCTTTTTGGTACTTCCATATCTGGCCACTCTAGATCCGACTTAAGTGCATTATAATTTAATTGCAACTGAATGTATACGAATGCCAAAGATTGTTATTATCTTTAAAGCGTAATTTAAAACAAATGTTGGAGAAATCGGGACCCTTAAATACTACTTGATAACCAAAAAATTTTAAAACTAATGCCAAACATCAAAAGTTTTGTTTACTTCTTACAGGTAAAGCGAAATTGCGTGTGTATTTGGGTGGAGCGAAAAACAACTTTTATTGAAATTCGAAACGCTTGGGTTAAAAATCGAAAAAAAAATTTTGGGTCATTTTAGACCCCATGTCTGTTAAGGGTTAAATAAAATATTTTTAATAATACAATATAATCATTCTTAAAAATAACTATTTTTTTAATTTTGATCGAAATTCGCCACTAATTTATAACATTTCATATTTTTGCCACTAAAAAAAAACAAATTTTGACCTTTGCCCCGATGAAAAAAGGTTTAAGCTCACCCAATATCAAAGAAAGTTATAGTGGACATTCCTCAATGGCTAGGCAATAAAATTTAGTATTAGCTATATCAAAAGAAAACTTAAATAAAATTTACTATGCATCTACTAAAATAATGTCCAAAAATGTACTTTTTCGCGAAATTTTACGATTTCCAGTCGCAGGTACGGCGAAAGCATATGAGATATCAAACTGAGTTTTTTTTTTAGATTTTATTACCACTTCTATCTATTTTAACATGCCGATCAAAATTTTTGAAATTTTGAATATTTTTTTAACAAAATTTTCTTAAACTTAAAAAGTGAGTTTTGAAACGGCCCTTAAAAAAAGTACCATTTTCCAGTATAAAAAAAAAACTATGTAAATTTAATTATATTTTAATAAATTTAAACTATTTACTACTAATAAGTCTTTAGAAGATAAGGAAAGACTTACATTGTAATTTCTGTACTCTAAAAATAATTTTTTTGCTGCATATCCTTAGGCGTGTTGAGAAGGATACGAATTTTCTGGGACAAATTGCAATAACTTAAAAACTACTACATGTATTTTTAGTTTTTATAACTCTAATCAAAGCTGATTAAGTTGTCTTCAACATCCAATTATTAATTTTGCCAAAAACATATTTTTATTGGTTGAAATTTAGCAAAAACGGAAAAAAGTCCCAATTTTCCCCATACAAATATGTCCTAAAAATAAATCTCCTGTGCGTCACCTCAGGACATTAACCTAGAAAGACCAAATTTTCTTCTGAGCTTCTTAGGACGTAGAGCACCGATTTTTAACCCAGCCGTATCGACTTTCAATGAAAGTTGTTTTTCGCTCCACCCTAGTGTGTATAGTATTAAAATTAACCCTTTTTGTACCAGCCATTCAGTTTAGGATATATTAAGTGAGCTTTTATGTAAACGTTGGCCTGCAACTGAATGAAAACAAATAAGAAATACTACTATCATCTTTAAAATAGTAGATGAGGTTGAAATTGTGACATAGAACGTAATTAAAATAATGTTGGGGAAATAGCAGAGCCTTATGGTATCACTAATCTAATCATATTACATGGTATCTTCTAATAGTACGATTTCAAAAAATTTAATAGCAGTACACAATAGCAAACTCTCGAACGACTTCGAAGAATTTATCTAAAGCCAAAATTGTAGTTTTTTCGATAGGAAGTTAGAGAAGCTCTTTTTAAACCCTAGAAAATCCATATTTCCAGTCGCTTAGTAAGTAATTGGATACCTGATATTCGGTCAGAAATTTGGTTCACTGTCATAACCATTGGCGCTACCTTAGAATCCTTTCAACATAAAAAAATGAATCGGTATTGTATAGAATTAGAAAAAGGCTGACTAATGGACGAGCTAACTTCGAAGAGCATTGCTTCCAGCTCAGGAATATTGCGTACTTTGAGAACCGCTAAAGCCCCTTTAATGACATGAGCTCGAAAGAATGTATTGACCACACTTACATGCGCTCATTCAAATCCCGAAGTTTGTGGCTGTTTTCCGGCAAGTGTGAATTTGGTGCAAATTATTAAGACAAGCCCTTAAATACCATCTTAAAATCAATCAAACTTCATTTCAAGGTTTGAAACAAAAGTTAGTTTTCATATTTATTGGTATTAAGCAGTTCTAATGTTCGTATACTAAAATAGGTTCCACCAATCCTATCAATGCATATCCTTACATTGTTAAAGGCTTAAAGCGACATCCGTCCATCAATCAGTCCGTCCATATATTCTTGGCCGACAATAAGAATATTATACACACAGACAGACTGACCATTACATAAAGTATTAATCGCAAGACCAATTAGTAACAGACACACGTAGCAACTTGTTAATTTTATTTTCAATTCTTGGCTTGAATAAAAATCATATAAAAAAATACAAAGAATGTATATGAGTAAATTGGAACACAAAAAGGACTTTTAGGATATGAATACAAAACATGTGAAGGGGAAAAAAATATATTAATATTAAATTTGTTGCTCTTTAAAAGAAGGAGATACGAAAGTTTTTGTAGAAAAATACTTTTTTTTCTTAAAAAGCAATGTCATTCACTTTTCCAAAGAAAATACGATATTCTTATAGTTTTCTATAGAAAAACAATTGTAGTCCACTTTTTCTCTAGAAAATGTGATAATTGTCTTATTTTTCTAAACAAAAAACAAACAAGTGACCCTTACGCGAAGGGTCAGAAATTTCCTTGTAATATTAACAATTGAAAACGAATAAAGTAAAGTAAAGCTCGTGTTGCATATTTTTAGGAGGTTCCACGAAAACTTAGTTTTATTATTTCTGTAACATTTTTTCTTTGAAAAAAGTACGTAGAAGCGAAATATATCTTATAAATATTTAAAACTATTATTCTGACTCCTAACCTCCTTAAAGTATACACCACATGTTAATTTTACTATCTAGCCTCCTTAAAGTAAACATTAAAATTTTTCCACAATTTTTCCAAATTTTTCTCTGTTTCTTATTTATAATGATTGGAGCTATTTTCAATTTTAAATTTCTTTTTGCGGATGTTAATATAATAAACCCTTTCGAAGAAAGAATTACACAATAATACATAAAATTTTCGATGTCTGCAAGGGTTTTTGATTTAATCTAACGTTATTATTATGAAATTGTTCAGCTCAGACATACAGACGCTACAGCCCCTGTCATCAACAGGACATAATAATGTTTGCATTGGATTTCAATAAAAAAAAGGAAAACTAGCATCAACATGAGGGAAAATCTTTAAGACGAAAAGTTGTTTCAACAAGTTTGAGACGAAATGAGACACAACAACGCTTGTAAGGCAAAATGACTTAACTGATTTTGTATGTTAAGTTTTTCTATAGAAGAATTTCATTTTTCTATAGAAAAAGTGAAAGTTTTCTATAGAAAAAGTGAAAGTTTTCTATAGAAAAAGTGAAATTTTTCTATAGAAAAAGTGAAATTTTTCTATAGAAAAAGTGAAATTTTTCTATAGAAAAAGTGAAATTTTTCTATAGAAAAAGTGAAATTTTTCTATAGAAAAAGTGAAATTTTTCTATAGAAAAAGTGAAATTTTTCTATAGAAAAAGTGAAATTTTTCTATAGAAAAAGTGAAATTTTTCTATAGAAAAAGTGAAATTTTTCTATAGAAAAAGTGAAATTTTTCTATAGAAAAAGTGAAATTTTTCTATAGAAAAAGTGAAATTTTTCTATAGAAAAAGTGAAATTTTTCTATAGAAAAAGTGAAATTTTTCTATAGAAAAAGTGAAATTTTTCTATAGAAAAAGTGAAATTTTTCTATAGAAAAAGTGAAATTTTTCTATAGAAAAAGTGAAATTTTTCTATAGAAAAAGTGAAATTTTTCTATAGAAAAAGTGAAATTTTTCTATAGAAAAAGTGAAATTTTTCTATAGAAAAAGTGAAATTTTTCTATAGAAAAAGTGAAATTTTTCTATAGAAAAAGTGAAATTTTTCTATAGAAAAAGTGAAATTTTTCTATAGAAAAAGTGAAATTTTTCTATAGAAAAAGTGAAATTTTTCTATAGAAAAAGTGAAATTTTTCTATAGAAAAAGTGAAATTTTTCTATAGAAAAAGTGAAATTTTTCTATAGAAAAAGTGAAATTTTTCTATAGAAAAAGTGAAATTTTTCTATAGAAAAAGTGAAATTTTTCTATAGAAAAAGTGAAATTTTTCTATAGAAAAAGTGAAATTTTTCTATAGAAAAAGTGAAATTTTTCTATAGAAAAAGTGAAATTTTTCTATAGAAAAAGTGAAATTTTTCTATAGAAAAAGTGAAATTTTTCTATAGAAAAAGTGAAATTTTTCTATAGAAAAAGTGAAATTTTTCTATAGAAAAAGTGAAATTTTTCTATAGAAAAAGTGAAATTTTTCTATAGAAAAAGTGAAATTTTTCTATAGAAAAAGTGAAATTTTTCTATAGAAAAAGTGAAATTTTTCTATAGAAAAAGTGAAATTTTTCTATAGAAAAAGTGAAATTTTTCTATAGAAAAAGTGAAATTTTTCTACAGAAAAAGTGAAATTTTTTTTTATAGAAAAATTTCACTTTTTCTATAGAAAAATTTCACTTTTTCTATAGAAAATTTCACTTTTTCTATAGAAAAATTTCACTTTTTCTATAGAAAAATTTCACTTTTTCTATAGAAAAATTTCACTTTTCCTATAGAAAAATTTCACTTTTTCT